>JAPMOB010246207.1:0-59849 GCA_029875015.1 Lepomis gibbosus | reverse complement strand
AGCAAGACAGCAGGACAACAACTTCTAAAATGTTTGTTTTCTGAATGGAGTTCGGATCGATCAGGGCTATGCTATGCTATCTTGGTCACAGTAAAGTACAACGATAGCTGGAATAAAGTTACAGAGACACGTTTTCTGAACTCACCAGGTAGTTCAACCTCCTCGCTGTCTTTTCTCCCAGCAATGTCAAGTTTTGGCCGTTTTTTATGTAGTAGTGCCAAACGAGGCCAGCAACACTAGAACCGGATGTGCACGGAATCTAGCTGCTGAGAAGCTCGAGTGAAGATAAATCAACCTTAATCCCAAAAACTAAAGTAAAAATCTAATTTAATAAAAGCAGTTTACTCCGAGCTGCTCCAGCGAGCAAACGGCGTAGTTGTTAGAGCAGAATCCAGACTGACTACGGGGTGTTCATTTCTCCAAAAGCTGGAGCGCTGCTCCCTGCTCTCTCCCACTCTGCCCGGCCCTCTCCACACAACGCTCTGAAGCAGTCGAGGACGTACGGACAACCTCAACACTGGTAGGCTATCGCTACTCAGCGTCATGAGACTTTCTCGTTTGAGTTGAAAATATTCAACTCGCGAATTCCTTAGAGTTGCATTCGCTTCGCAGGCACCGCCCCCTTCTCTGCGCTTCGGGCTGCCCGACAGGGAATCACAGCTCTACGCGTCTTTGCATTGATTTTGTATGTAAACTTACCGCCCCGAACGCTCGCTTCGCTTTTGGTCTGAAAGCACTATTAGGCTCATTCCTTGGGCAACTTCTGCCTAACTTGTGAGGTCTTTTAGTTGTCCTACACACCTTTTAAGACTGAAATTTCACACCTGTACACTGCAAATATGATTTACTTCTTCTTTTGTGTCAGAGTTAATTTTGGACTTTATCAGGTTGCTATAAACACAACTTTAAATAAATCATGATCTTGCTCTCTGTCTGCTGGATGTAAACAAGCACCTGTTTTGTGTTTGTGCCCAAAAACTCAGTTACCGCAGGTTTAAACATGTAAAGTCACAAAATAACAAACATGAAGCAGAAGAGGAAAAGTAAATACAGTAGATAAAATGGTCAACTAAAATAAAATGCATAAAAATTTAAGATCCTGAGAGAGAGACTCACCACTTGGAGAGGTAGAACTCGTAGAGTCTGACTGGACAGCGGAGAAGGTTCTCCGTGTTCTCCATCATCTCCAGCACTTCCTCTTTACTCTCACGTTTCTTACGCTTCTTAGCTGGGACGCCGTCTGCATCTGACCAATACACACAAACACGCACTCCTGCTGTGAGTGACATAACACCACAAACGTGCATGTGACAGTGTTTTTACACATTCCAGCTTATATAACTTAATTTTGAACATGCCAACTTCTTTTAAACAAGGCATCATAGTTCCATTTACAGCACCTGCACAAAACCTCACTGAAATAATCAAACTGTAATAAGAGAGGATGAATTTTATTGATTCCACACTGGGGATATTCACTTGTTGCAGCAGCTCAAAAGTTCAATGTGAGAAGAGGTTTAAAGTACTTTTAAATCTTAAATCAATATTGTTTTAATAAAATCAGGTACTTTGACCCTGAGCCTTGATTGTACCTGACTCGTTTATTGATATTGATCGGTAGAAGCGCAGGAAAGAGGTCTCGGTGTTGTTCTCGTTGGTTTTGTTGCAGTTCACGATGTGGGCGAAGGACAGCTGGCGGTGCTGCTCCACCGTGGTAAAGCCAAAGTACTTGCAGCAGAAGAAGAGCAGACTGTTGAGGAGGACGATGGGGGAGTACGCCCCCAACTGTTTACAGTCCCACAGGAACTCCTCCTCCACATGGGAATGGATGTAACCTGCAGAGAGGGAGAGGGACCGGTTACAAATCTGGTTAATCCAAGTTGATCAGTCAGGAAAAAAAAAAAAAGACACGACGACTCACCGCTGGCTGCGATTGAGGGTTTGAAACCTTTCAGGATCTTGGTGAACTCCGTGGAGAACTTGCTGTACATCTGATCACTGAATATGTTCTCCATACGATCGTTCCCAAACAGGTGCTAAAGAGAAACAACAAGTTAGACATCAAGAACTGTGGGATGTTCTACGCAGTTGCCCAAATGATTGCATTGATGCTTCCAGCAGAGGGCGCTGGTGCTGCAGGAGCAATACAAAACAGTGTGTGAGTCAAACCACGCCCTTGTTCAGCAAGCACCAAGTGACAATATAGTGGAAATTTTGGACAATTTTGGAAAATTATCATGTCCCAGTGTTCATAGAATCAGCACAACAATCACATTAAATCAAATCTAAGAATATCCTGCAAACGCCCAGAGACAGTGCTGGTAGATTAAAGTGTAAAAAGTCATGAAGATTAAAGAAAAAACTTTATCAGTAAGAAAAAGTTACTTTTACTGTGAAACAAGCTGATGTGAGGAACGTTTATAAAACTTTTCAGAGAGTCTCCTGCATAATGTTCAGAATCAGAAATACTTTAACTTTATTATTGTAAAATAGAGTAAATAATGTAGATAATTTATAAAAGTTAACTTTGGAATCAGGAGCAAGACCACAATGCAAAAAGACCCTATTAGTTGTCAGATCTACTTAAATCTGGTTAACCCACTAGTGTCTAGTCTAGTTAGCTTGTTTATACACTGATATGTAACATCTTAGATGTACAGGTTGTGTTTTACCAGCTAGTCCACAGTGTAAAGATACACGTACACTTTAGAGTTTAACAAACTTTCCCCGGGAAGGACAAACATTGCTGCCCCAACGAGACCAAGAGGGGAAAAACATTTATGAAAAGACAGAAGTCTGGCGATTTGGAGACATTGTGCTGTAAGTGTGCGCGCAGTGTTACTCGTCTTGCCTTTTGTATGCTGAGACAGAGGTAGAACAGGCCGTCGGGGGAGTACGGCTCTCCATCGGGTTGTTTCACCTCAGTGATGAAACAACAAAGGCTGCTGCTCAGCTCGGCAGCAGAGCAGTGAAGAACATCCTCCTTTAATGTCACGGCATGCGCTAATAAGAGAAGCAAAGAGTCAGGAGGATGTGTCGGAGGATGGGTCAGCCATGTTGTATTTGTTTGCACAACATGCTAACAATAGCTAAAACCGGGGACGTTGTGGTTATATGCATATATGACACGCACAGTATAACAATTCGGCTACCAGAGCTCATTATTCATTTGATGATTGGTGTTGATTGTTGTACTGCAGCTGAGCAAGTTATTAGATGAAGATTTTGAAATACAGATGTATATTATTAATGAAATACAACAATTACATATTATCAGCAGTGACACAATCAGGCTGAAACTGAAACCATACAGCATCCATTACGTTCTGTCATTGCAATTAGTTTTATCTTTTAAATACCAAAAGGACAAATGTAAAACAACAAATGTAAACATCCACAACATCTTTTTAAACGTGCATTTGTTAAGTTGTCTAAACATAAGATTAATTAAAATCTAATCATAAAAAAACCAAACATACAGGAAACAAGGCCCAGGTTGGTTTGTGATTTCCTCCATTGTACCCATCTCTTCCAGGCATCAATTCCACTTTGGCTTTTCAGTTTGTGGTGCTTCCTGGACACGGTCTTGGAAAAGCCTCTTTGAGATGTCTTCTCTTTAGCCGCCTTGGTAAACTGGTGAAGCTTCGATAGAGAGTAGAAACAAGATTACACCACAATGAACGATGATACCACAGCTTCTAAAATCATTTCTCTGGTGGATTGTTACCCTTTTCTTGTTGTGGACTTTCCCCACAGGTTGTTGTACTACAGGAGGGGCGGGTGCAGGGCTTGGTGGGCTCTGGGGGTCCTCTCTCATCTCCAGAGCAAGAGGAGGAGCAGGAGGTAGGATCTCAGGCTGAGGCTCAACAGGCATTCCCTCTTCTAAAACGGAAGGTGGTTTTTCGTGGTTGTGCGGTCGACTGGTGTCAGAGGAGTCTTCCCAGCTGTTCAGAGTTGCCTCACGATCTTTATCAAGGTTACTACAGTTAACGGTGAGCTCTGAAATTATAAAATGATGATATAAGTTGAGGATAAACCCGAATGGAGCCGGAGAGTTTGCATGTTTTTGCTTTAAGAGGAATACTTTATAAAGCTACTTGTGCTTTATCTGTCTGTACAGAGCACAGCAGTGCAACAAAAACTTCAAAGGCTTTTCACAGTCTGCATGTTTTATTTAAATTTTATTTACTAAAATGCACATTTGTGCAGAGGCTTGCAATATGGCAACCCTAAACCTTTAAATCAGCCGGAACTCTTGAGAGACAACCAAAAGAAGTAAAAGGGTGGCGATGGCGCTATGGATGAGACAATGCCTTTGGTGTGAGAGACCCGGGTTCAATTCCCCACTGTGACCCATCCATCAATGTGTCCCTGAGCAAGACACTTAACCCCTAGTTGCTCCAGAGGCGTGCGACCTCTGACATGTATAGCAATTGTCGCTTTGGATAAAAGCGTCAGCTAAATGAATAAATGTAAACGTTAACGTAAATAAAGAGCTGAAACAGTTTCCAGCTGTTTCCTTCCTCCCTCAAGCTTAACAGTATCATCACTTCATGTCTTACCTTTTGCAGTGTGAATTTCCTGTCTTTGTCCCTCTTTTGTCATCACTCTCTCCTTCTGCCTGTCTTCGCTCTCGTTCCTCTTATCTTGAGTTTTTTTCTTCTCAGACTTTAAGTTGAGCTCTCCCTTGGACGGGTCGGGCTGGATGCTCTCCTTCATGGATTTCACAGTTGGGTCAACGCTGTCCGACGTCACGGGAAGAAAAATGGGCACAGGAAGCTGCAGCAGGGACAGTTTTAGAAAGACGGAGTCTTTAACATCTGATAGTGACACCTGCAGGCTGTGCTGCTTGTCAAGGCGTAATTATTATTAGGACATTTAGTTTTTACTTTGACAGTACAGAAGGAAAGGATCTAAAACGAGAGCGGGGACGACTAGTGGCTCAAGATCGTGGCTAAACTCAGACCAAGGATGTTGGTGTCGCACGGTGTGCGTCTTAAACGGCCCGGTCAGAAGGACACGTATGAGCCCAGATGTAATACCTATAAAAACCAGAATGAGGGGAGTTTTTCAAATAAACTGTTAAATTTCATAATTTAAAATCTCAAACTGGGGTCAAGAAAGATACTTAGTAGTTTTGCGGTGGTGTTCTAACGTCACCTGATTTTGGTGTGTAACAGATACAAAATTAATCAGTGTGAATTAAATTACACGCAACCACTGCAAGTAATCCAACAAAATCTAAACAAGATGGCACCTGCTGTAAATCTGTGAAACAACAAATTATCATAGTTCGTTCAAAATATGTTAAGAGCAGAAAATATTGCGGCTCTTTTCTGTTAGATGAGAACAACAGGAAAATAGAAACAGGTTACAAACATTTTAACTAAAGCAACATTTAACAGAACCAGAACATTTAAAGAATGACAGCATTTTTTCTTGCATTGTAAAGTCTTGATTTTTGGTATCTGTAGGTTATTAAAGTAAAACAAGGTTTCACATACCGGTAAGGGCAGGCCCACTGGCTTTGGTGTGTACTGGCTGTACATGTTCATAGGCAAAGGGACATACATCGGCACCGGTACAGGCAGGACTATGACGGTGGGTTCAAAGTTGTCTGCAAACAACAGAAGAAGAAAACAGAAACATCAAAGCTCTAAATAATGAAAAGAGGCTATGTTTGGACACTTTATTATTTATATATTAACCCTGATGTTTTAGCCTAATGTCATTTTCTGAGACAGTTTTAGCGTACTGCCTGACATTTGGAAAAATCTAGACCAAACACAGGTGTTCAGAGTCAACCTTGACATTCTTTTGTAAAAATCCTGGGAGTGAATTTTACCTGTCTGTGCTTCTGTGTCGACAGTCTGTGTTGTACAGGAGACTCCTTTGTTGTGAACCAGCGGTGTGCAAAGCATGGACTTGTTCTTCAGTTCCTTGGGCACTGTTTGAATACTGGCCTAAAAGACAAGTAATTTGTTTGTCTGTTGTTCAACAACAATGATTCAAACATCAGAAATAATCTGCATTTACTATATACAGAGAAATGTTAACAGCTGGTTGTCGTGGTCAAGGTTATTTCTTGGCTAACTGAAATATGTGCTCAAAAAACAAGAGTTAGTTTTTGAAATAATTCTGATAAAAACAATAGAAAGTACTTACATGTCCAACAACCTTTGTTTGAATGTCTGGGAGAGAAACTGAAGAAATGACAGAGTTTGAGTCAGATATCCATGGCAACTGAACCAAAGTATATGAAGCATCTTCATTTCTCACAGTTAATAGCTATTCTACATGATGTGCATCCATAATGTCTGTGTGTGTGTACCATGCTGTGCAGAGGCACTGGGCTGCCTGGCCAAAGCACCAGCAAGTGAGATAACGTTAGCGATGACCGGGGAGGACTCTGTTGCACCTGCAGATCCAGGAGGTGAAGAGACTGTTGGCAGGAAACAGATTGATCTCATAACATTTCATATAGTATGTACAAAACAAAAGTCAAACTAGAGGCGTCTTCAGGAAGAAGGGGGGAGCAACCATAGCAGCGAAGGACCTATAGCTGAAAAAGAAGGGTCCAAGAAGAGTTTCTGATGCTCCAAATAATAAAAAAGAGGAAGGCTTACAGAGAAAAAGAAAAGAAAAAGAAAAAAAATGATGAATGAAGAGGAGAAACCAAAAAACAATCATTGGTGTAACTTTTCCTTGCAGGAGAACTGACAGAAGAGACTAAAGGCAGACATGGATGTAGTGTTTCTGCTCTTGGACAGGTAAAACGTTTTAGGTTATAGCCGATCCATTTACTCTACCTTAACAAGAGATTATTCTCTTGGAACTGTGAAGGTGTATCTGTTTTATTATATTAGTATTCTGATCGGCATCGACAGAATTTATTACTCTCACTGCCAGACGGGGGAGACAAAGTTCCTCACAGCAGGTATAAGGATATCCCAGATGAAGGTACAGTACATACACTAGTCGCTTCCCTGAGCAGTGAATTCCTGTCCAGCAGTCTTTACTAGACACACTAACTGCACTGTTATGCATTACTCCCACAGGAAAGTGCTGGATAAGGTAACAACATGCTTAGCTTGTTGCATGGGATTAAATTGATGCAGCACATCAAAATTACAATTATTTCTGGTCCCAGGTCCTTTCAAGTTACATTAAGATCTGACAAGGTTGAAATCCAGTAAGTGTCAAAACTTCAGCTCAAACATAAGCAACGTTGTACGCAATGAAATAAGCAAACAAAACATCAAACGGCAACAACAATACCAACTAACAACACATACCAGCGTTGACCATCTGGACCTTTTTGTTGCAGAAATGTAGGAGACATTTCAGGTCACAGAAGTGTTTGACCTCTCCCAGCATGGGAAGACTCTGCCTCAGTTTCCCTTCATGACCACAGGTGTCACACTTGGCAATCTGAGAGAAAGCAGAGAGTAAATGTGTCGTCAGTACAGAGCCCTTCGTTATCATCAATTCAAACAACTTCAGGTTTTAGGCTTGCTTATATGCATGTCAGGCTGCCGCTAAGGATTTTCATCATCGGTTTATTTGACAAGTGTTGTCCTGATTAATTATATAGTCAATAAAATGTTGCAATTTTGTCTTCAGCTGTCCAAAACTCAGTAGTTTGTCCTATTTACATTTGAGAAGGTGGAAGCTGGACATTGTTCATTCAATTAATTGTATTAACTCTCTAAAGGTCATAAAAATAAGACGGCCACGTGGTTTGATGAGAAGCTGAGTGCATAAATGTTGAGATAATTTGAATAAACCAAACCCAAAGTGTAAATGCACCACTGGATGTCTAATTATTTCAAGAAAAACTAAATAACAGTGGACAAAAACAATCCTTGAGGGACTGTGGACACACTCATTCACATACTCAGGATAATATACAGTCCAAAAAAGACAAACTCTACAATGGGCAGGTAATTTGTGCAATGTGTGAACTTCCACCTCTTACTTACGTGGCAGAAGAGCATTTTGTAATTTGAGCTGCACTCTTCAGAGCAGAACTCCTCTTTAGTGCCTTTAAACTGTGCCGTCACCACCGTCTGAGAGATGGAGAGGCAGTAGGCACACGAGCTGCAGTGTTCCCCCCACTGCTTTTCCAGATCATGTTGAAAGAGCGTCTTACAGCCTGGAATGAGAAAAACGAGAGGCTCAAGGACTGACTCTTTTTCTCCCAATATTTTTAACAGTAACTGATAAAAAGTGCACAACACAAACTAGGCTACACTATTCTACATTATACACGTGTCCTCTTACCGTCACTGCAGAAGTAGCAGTCTTTGCCGTTGACCCTCTTGGCGTCTCTGATGATCCTTTCATTCTTACAATGTTCACACTTGCCCATGATGTTGTTGACCCTCTTAAACTCTTGAGAACAGGCCAGGCTACACACAAAATTCATTTTGCCCTGCACACACAGACAGAGAGAGTGTATTTTTACAAACACATTCACACAAATGTCTTTGTGTATGTTACCGTTTCTAAGCCATCACAGCGAGAGGTTTACAGCTGGTAGGTCAACACTGTCAAAATAAAACTGAATATCACTGGACATAACATGCCGTACAATTAGATCAGCTGGGATTTACAAGATTCACTCAAGGATACATCAGGAATAGTGACTGAAGAAAGGGGGGAAAAAAGACATCTTAGTGGACAAACCTGAATGTTACATCATCACATCCTGATAGTTTTTTGCTTGAGATGCCATTTCTATCTTAAAAAACAGCCCAACACACCTTTTTCTGGACGACTTGGGGCGCAGCTTTTATAATGCGCCGACACTGAGCGCACGGCAGTTTCCCTGGTGGTTTGAGGAAATCACCCTGGGTTTGGTCGGGGGCTCCTGTTGGGCTAGTGGCAGACTTCATGTCTTTCTGGGACTCCTGTGGCACAAAAAACAAAAAGAAAGAATGAGAGACAGGCTAAAACACCCAATTCATTTAACTGTTGCATGCAAATTTTGAAATAATTGCAGAAATTGTACTGTTTATGTTGCATACGGGGGGATCCAGGCGGATTTTAAAGGTTGCTTGTTTGATTCCCACCTAGCAAAGGACTCAGTGAGTTATCTTTGCACCTTAGAAAGAAACACTGTCCACCACAGTGTTGTTGTACTTAATGTTGTTTTGGTTTATTAGATATCTTTAAGACGCCTGTGAAACTAATTCTAAATAAATGTAAAATATATTTTTGGACAAATCATCCGTTTTAAATTGGCAGTGCAGGTGATAATAGATGTAGTAACCTTATTATATTTGGACGATATTTAAAATTCAGTTGCCTATTAACTAGGTGAGTGTATTAACAACAGTTGTTTAGTTCGGATATCAAAGTGGGACTGTGATATAATTTCTCTGTTTTTTTACAGTGTCAGACAAGTAAAACCAAGTCTTTTCTATATAGGTAGCATGACGGGTCATTCACAGCAAAGTATATAAAGATTTTTGTTTTTAGAAAAGTTTTTTAAAAACCTTTTTCTTTTTATATCTTGACCTGACTATTTTGGATGTTATTAAAAAATCAAGATCTCATTTGTTTAAAAAAACAACAACTGTAATAATGTTTAAGGCCTGACATTAAATTAAATTTAACACAATGCCATTTTCATCATCTATGCACTTTATTATTTATCCTTCACATTAAAAATCCCGTTTATCATTCAGGGTGAATCCACAGATAGTAAAATAATTTAAAATAAACTAATACTTAAAGCAACATAATGCATCTAATTTACCTTAAAATAACAGCTCCAAAAATAATTTTGATGGTACACTGTCTTAATAGGAGAATGGCGCTTCTTTGATTCCCACTGGCAGAGTCAAAGATACCGAAGAGGACGTTGACAAAGGAAGACAAGAACAAAACAAACTAGCCCGTCTCTAAGTACTATCCTACCTTGTCTGTACCTTTCAGCTTAAAACATATGTAAATCTTTAAAACAGTTTACAAATATATAATATTGTTTTTAGGTCTTAGTAACTTCCAGGAAGCATATTGTTTTGGGAAAATGTTAGAGAAGCAAATAGTGCATTAGTTTTCTATTTTCAGCAGTGGGTTGATAGACCTTCAGAGCCTTGGTGAGGATTTACAATATCAGGACAGGGTACGTGGGATCGACTCAGAATTAAATAGTGTGCATTGTGTCCACAGGCCCTTTAATTCACACAGTGTCTGTCTGCCCAAAAGGATATTCCTTTCAGCAGAATATAGTACACAACATTTCCAGACTAACAGAAATGTTCAGATGTACCCAGCCTTCCTCTCCAAAATGACTCCTCAGAGTTGTCACTCTGGGAGAAAACAGCACTGAAGATACTTGATTGAATATCAATCAACAACACAGACTTGGACACTACAGTCTCTCTCTCAGTCTCTCTCGATCGATCAATAGATCGATAGATCTCCATCTATATTATTACCTTAAAAGCCATGGCACAGGTGAGACTGCAAAAGTTTCTGATGGAGGCATCTGACATGGCGAGGTGGCAGGCTGGTAATGTAGTCTTACCACAGTTGTTGTCACAATTCAATGGAATACCTGTGGGGAAAATGAGGTTTTATGATTAACGACAGATTTACTAAGACGAGATTCAATGTTTCTGTAGACAGAAAGAACAAGAGAAGGAAGGACGAAGACAAAGAGCAGCCGTCTTGTTACGGTCAAATACCTGATGCACTGACAGCCTGGATCTTGGATGCCATAACACAACTGCTCGAACAAAAGAGCTCCACCGTGCCTTCACCGTTTTTGTTTTCAACCATGTCTGACATTAAATGGGAATTGCAGCACATGGCACACGGCTGCGGTGTTGTGATTTTCTGAAAACAAAAATAGTACATAAAAACATGAATGTTTGTTTCCAAGATGTTCCCTTTTTATTCGGTTTCTTCTTGTCATAACCTCACTGTATATTTATTTAGCTTAGCATAGACCTTAATAACATTTTAGTGTTATTTTCACGGCCTTCTACTTAAATACTTGTTTCATTCTTCTTTAAAAGCAAATAAAAATATCTACACTCTGCTACAAGCCTTTAAAAGTGGAGCCATAGCTTTAGAAAAAGGGCCAAACTGTGCAGCTCTTTCTCGATCATCTTTAAACATCTGACAAATGTTTTTGTTACCCGCTTGAACTGAGCCAGACACTCTGCATTGCAGAGTTTCTTTCTGCCATCTTCCATCTGGAGAATGAGGGGTCTGTTGCAGCTGGAGCGACAGTTCTCACAGACGGACAGGTTGTTCATGTTGCAGAAGCGGAGAAAACAGGGATCACTGCAGATCTTATGGACGACGTCCTGCTGTATGATTTCATGTTTGCTCTGCAGGAGGATAAACAAAGGACAGTGTGTCAACCATAATTCATACTCATTACTCATTTCAATTAACAGGAACCTGGATAAAAAGAGGTAGCGAGTTGAAATGTTTATAAGGGAAATGAAGATTTTATTTATTTTTAAAAAGGTAATAACTGATGAAAAATGTGGACTCATTATAATCAGAATGTGGTTGAAGTTATCTTAAAAAACACAGTCCAAGTTTATAAGATCATTCTTATAACAGGTAGTGATCTTCATTATTACAATTCAGATATATAACTTATAATTTGATGTTTTGGAATCGGTTCCCTTGTCTCTTACAATGCAATATCTGCTGCACATGCCGCACTGTGAATGTGACGCGACTGGTGCGATGGGAATTTTGGTGGACATGATTCTCCTGTAGTTGAAGGAGGACAGGCACGTCTGGCTGCAGAAATCCTTCATGGTCCCGTCAGTATCCACCGGGGCCGGAAGGACGTCCTCATTCTGTGTTATTGCCCTGAGAGAACGAGGAAAGATGGGATCAGCATTTGAAATTAAGTGAAGGAAAAGAAGAGACGGTGAAAAAAAAGTACTGTATGACTCACTGAAGGCAGAAGTGGCAGGTCTTCCTAACTTGTTTAATTTGGTAAAATTTCAAAAGGCATGGGGTGGAGCAGAAGATATCTGCGTGTTGCTTCCTCTGATAAACAGTCTCTCCGTCCATCAGGACCTTTTTGCAGCTGGAGCAAGACGCAGGCAAATCCATGTGGGTGAGCGAAGGCGAGTGGGAGAGTGTGTCTCCTTTCAAGGAAAAGACTGAACAAATCTTCAATTCCTCCTGTCAAAAACAAAAGAGTAAGATGATGCACAGTGACATTTACATACATTTCTAATTCTGCAATGTAACTAAGTACTTTATTAAGTACTGTACTTAAGTTAAAAAAAATAAACTGAGCAACATGTTCTTTACTTGAGTATTTGTATTTTATTCACCTGTCTATTTATACTCCACTACATTTCAGAGAGACATGCTGTACTTTTTGATTACTTTTTGATTACATTTAGTTGACCACTGTTGTTACTTTTACAATGTTGTTTTAAAACATGTTGCATTGTGCAGTGGAAAAACAACTCTTCCTTATCAAGTCATTTTAGACTGTCAGTCCTCAGGTAATAAGTAAAAGTATCTGACCAACCAGTTTATTAATATTTGAAGCCCTTTTCAGCACAAATCATGTTTATTTTTTTAAACTCAGCTATTTCATAACTCAAGTACCGTAAGCTGTTATTCTTACTTATTTGACGATGCAAACATCCATTTCTAAACAAGTTGACTTAAATTAAATATTGAAAGATTTTTCCCGCTATGTAAAGCAAGGTTTTACAGATTCAATTAAAGATAGAAATTCTTTTGGCGTTTTCAGATTTAACGTTTTACTGAAGCTGAATCAGAGCCAACTCAACTAACTACAACATCTGTAGGTAATTTATTTATCATTATAAGACATATTAAAGTTTTTAGTATCTTTATGTTGCACACACATAACAGATAATTACTTTAATATTAGAATATTGTAACAAAAATAAAGCAATATAGACCCATATCTTTGTTTGTATAGAAATATACATACACATATACACCCAGGAAACAATTCTACAGTGGGGGTTTTCTGCATCAACGTAAACAGCAGCAACAAGATAGTGTTGATCAACCTAACAGTAAGGAGCCAATTGGCATTATGTATACTTTACTTTTAATACTTCAAGTACATTTTGCTCATTATACATTACACATACTTTTAAGTAACATTTTCAATGCTGAACTTTTAACTTTTAATCTGTTTTATGTTGACATATATATATAAAATACATGTTATGCTGGCTTGTCTCCTATGAACCATATCAAGTGTCCTACCTTCACCACATTCGGCTCGTCCTTGATGTTTTCTGTGGATATGGAGGATGACAGATCCTGGTTGTACTCATCATCAATGGGCTCTTCTTTTATCTTGAGGAGTGCAGAGAGATACTGATTAGCTGTGTAACATATACAGCAGAGAAGTCTGTGGGGAGAAGGACTCCAGTTAGACGATTCTAACTGGAGTCCAATTTAGCAAATCTAGTGTCTTACGTGTAACACACTGCAACGCACCCAGAGAAGAAAAACTAATAGTTAGTCCAACTTTCTAGTATTATTACTTCGTATTGTTATTGCTATAATGTGCATCTCCTATCACTAAAAAAAATGCTGTGGCTGCTCAAACAAGTAAATGTGGTTTAAAAGCATGCCTTGAATCCATTGAATGTATTACAATACTCACAAAGTCCAAATTTGGTAGTGGAGGCTTCACTTCTTTAACGTCATTTTCTGCGGATGATGGGCAGTTCCTGTCTATAATGATGGAAATGTTTTAAATGGTAATGGATTTAAAACACAATGATGGTCTACATAGAGAGAGGTGTGCCTGGAAACACTGGAAACACATTCTCTAACGTAGTGTGATGGGATTAAGAGTGTGTGCATAACAGGTGAGCTCTAACTCAATGAAGTGATTATATTCAGTGAACTTTGTTATTGAGTGAATGAGACAGATGTGACCTATTCTTTGTTCAAACTGCTGTCAAAGCATAAACATTACTATATAAATCAGTGCAAAGTGTCTAGGCAATGTAAAAAAAGGCAGTGGAGAGTGAAAAGTAGAAAGGAAAGAGATCCTTTTTTAATGAAAAAAGAAGACTGCAGTACCTGAAACAGTTAACGATTGAGCCTTGTGTACCACCATACATCTGTTGCTACAGAAAAAGTCCAACATTCCCTCGTCGTTTTCATTTTCAACCATATCGGACATCTGATGGGACGTCTGGCACATGGGGCACAACTGAGGAGTCTCAATTTCCTGCAAAGTTATAAAAAAAAAAAACAGCAGAGAAAGAGATGTGAGGCACGAAAAACGATTTGCTGATCGGCAGACAGGTTCGGTAGCAACCAATCCATTTTGCTGCAACGTTGCTCTTTAAATCTCTCAGAAAATAAATGATTTAATTGTTAGGTAGCTGTTTAAGCTTCAAATGTGTTTTGTCAAATATTAAAATGCCTCTTAATTGATAAAGTATTTTTAACCTTCAAAAATGTAGTAAAAGATTATAACACTAGTCAAAATATAAATGAAAATACCAATAAATAATATTGTTGGTCAAATAATTCTGATTTTCTATTCATCTTTTACTAGCTCATTTTATTTTAATTTGATTACATTTATTTATCAATTCTTTTTCCCCCAGCAATATTTCTCATATTCCTCATCCTAATGTGCCATCTGCCACCATTACAAAACTGCAAAACAACTCAAACTGTGCAGGATATAAGGAAATAAGATTTATATTGGACGGTCTGTGTTGAGGGAATTTATAGCTTAGTAGTACGCATGGTCTGCAGCACTGTGTAATAATGTGCCAGTGTTCACAGTGTTAATGTGAAACTTATTCCAACACCGGTTCCTCAGATTTTGACATTTCATTTATTCACCTCTTTGAACTTGACCAGACATTCTGCACTGCAGATGGTTTTACTGGCGTCATCCATCTTCAGCATGAACCGTTTGTCGTCGCAGACGGAGCTGCAGACGTCACATGCAAACAGGGGCAAGTTGTTGACTTTGTGGTAGGTGATGAAGCAGGCGTCGCTGCAAATTCTGTACATTACGCCATCGAGGTTCAGCTTGAATTTGCACTGTGGATGACAAAGGAGCGAATCTCTGTTACTGCATATATAAATAGAGAATAAAAAATATGTTCTTTTCATATTTGTGGTGATTATTTTATTTATATAGGATAAGACTAATGATATTTATATTCAAATTATCCCGTGAAAACAAATTAATTGAGCTTACTTACAAGTATAGCATGATATAGCTTTTGACCTCACCTTTAAAAACTCCATGACATTTGCTTACTAGATTATTTTCATGCAGGGACATTGCTCTACATATCTACAACTGACACAAGTCTCATAATGACTACTGACTGTACAAACAATTGTTTCACGGTTCAACAACAAAAACAGCCAGACTTGTCCTTTAAATATCATATCACATCATCAAAAATCTGCATAATCCCAACTGTAATATATCCAATCAGATCTAACTAAAAGTCAAGAGTTGATTTATTTGTTTCCTTACAAAGCAGTATTTGGCGCACATCCTGCACTCTGACCGAGGTCCTGCTAGAGGTGGGGGTTTTGGGGCAGCCATTTCCCTCTTGGAGTTGACAGAAGAGAGGCAGGTGTTGCTGCACAATTCCTTCATAGTTCCCGAATCATCAACCGGAGCGAGGATCATGTTGTGAGGCCGCAGTATCACCCTGAAGGAAAAAGTGCAAGATGATATTTGTCATCAGGAAACGTTTTGTCAGCTGTACATTGAGGTCTTTGTTGTGATGCAGAGACCTTGGCTTTTCAAAGAACGGGTGAAGATCTTTGGCAGCAGTACTTCAAATCTCCTGAATTTAATGTAGCGTTTGCATTAGCTGACCTGTAGGAAACTAAATGCCTCCAAAATCTGCAACAATTCTTGTTTTGGAGGGAGGAAATGTTTTTTGCAGGTGTTTAACAGCTCCATTACAAAATTTTTGGGCTGCAAGCAATGATTATTTTTATTATCTGTTATGATCACTTTCTCTATTAATTGCTCAGAAAATAGAGAAAAATGCCAGTCACAATTTCTTTAAGCTCAAAGTGAGGTCATCAAATTGCTTGTTTTGTCTGATCAGTACTCTAAACCTTAAAGATTTTCAGTTCATGATCACATAAGACAAAGAAAACCAGCAAACTCTCACAAGCAGCTGGAACACGGGAACGTTAACCAATTAAAAGACAGTCAAAATTATTTATTATAACTTTGCTAATAACTGGATTGATTCACTCTTGACTCAATGTTTCTCACTCTCTTTGTCTTTCATACAAATGCACAAAAAACAAATAATCCTGCAACAAAAGGAAGAGAGGTGACACCCAGACGAAGAAAAATTTGAAAGAAAATATGCTGGACTTACTGAAAGCAGTTGTAGCAGTTTTTGGTGGCTACTTTGATGCTGGGATGCCTTTCAGAGAGGCAAGAGGATGAGCAAAAAACCTCCGGGGAGTTCTTCGGCTGGTAAAGTGTCTGTCCTTTCGGCAGTTTCTTTCCACAGTGGCAACAGAGAACGCACGAGTCTGTAATGACGAGAGTTGGTGTGTCCAAATCAGCAGCAGATGAGTCACTTTGTTTTACAGCGGGGTCTGAAGTGGTCTTTGCATCCTTCTGTGGGATGAATGCACAGTAATGGTACAGGGATTAGAAGTCGTTCCTGGACTCACGCGTAACGCTGCTTAGCTAGAATCACTCCTCATCAGACAAACTGTTGTCTCTCTGTGCTTTCTTGCTGTGCCTCAGAATGAAAGCTTTAACAAAACACAATAGCAACGGCAACTGTATCATTATATAGCTACTTATTTATTTAGATGTCATTGTTGCTCTCTGAAATTTATTTAATGTATGAAAGATACTTACAATAATTAATGTTGCGTTTAATGGCTTGTATTTTTTCTTCTTCTTCAACACATCTGAGCCTTGCTTTCCTGAAGGGAGAAATCACAAACATGTGATTACTGCACACTGTTAAACAAATTAACATGTACAAGCATAAACATTTATTAAATAGTTTAGAATATACTATAACATAGTTATATGTATTGCTATATGTAGTTACTATAACGTAGTTGTAAGAAGATATAAGGACACTGTAAGTGTTAATGAACAGTATTTGCAAAGGAAACATTTCCCCTGCATTGCTGCAGTTAAATCACTAACAACATGCAATGTTGTGGATAAGATACTGATTTCACATTTTGTTGATTTAAGTAATTAAGTAAGGCAATCTTCAGTTTAAGCTGTACATAAAACAATGCAAAAGATTATTTACAGTGTTAATGTTTATGGTGCTTACTAAACATGTGACCCATCATAAAGGTCTGGTAATTGTAATTATTCATTGTTAAAATGTAGAATATATTGAGAAATTGCTTTGTTTCAAGTGATAGACTGAAACATTTTATTTTGACAGGGAAGCTTTAATTTTGAAGTTCCAAGGAAGTAGCTGCTCTATGTTTTTCTTTGTTGCTAGCTTCAGCGGAAAAAGGGTGCGTGTATCTGCCATGTCGCGTGCAGCAGTTTTTTCCCCCCTTGTCTGTAAAATGCAGTGTTGGAGAAAAAACGTTCACTTTGAATGACACCCGTTCTGGTCATTAAGATGAAGCTTTCACTACACAACATGCATATTCCCAACTAATCATCCCTACAACACAGTGAATTAAAACATTGTTACAATTTTTAACCAATGAGAGAGCAGTTTTAACTTTTTTGTACCTAATGTTCTGACCTCTTGAGCCAGGCCAGAGAAACCAAACAAGCTGTGTGATAACAATCTCCATGTCATGTCACACTGAGCGAGCTGGGTCGAATAAACTGCAGAAACTGCAGAATATCTATTTTAGGGCATGTCAGGTGGTGTGAGGAATGGCTGCAGATAGATAGGGTGGGGATACACTGATAAATGTGGTGCAGGCAGCATAAGAGGCGGGTTAGGTATGACCTTAATTCTCTATCAGCAGCAGATGTTAGAGATGCTGCGATAAACTTTAATTTCAGTTTCAGCTTCAAGTGTTCAAGACGCTACAGAACATCTTCCATTTGGATTCAGCCACTATAAGCAGTGTGAAATACGTGTATTAGTCTGTAACATAAACTGTATTTGTTTAACTTTTAGTCAAGAGACAAAAAAAATCAAAATCTACACACAAATCAAAACCTTCATTCAAACACATCCTTCCATTTCTCTACACCCCCCAAAAAAACAGAGTCAGCTCCGTCCCTCTCTGTGACATAAAGAAGCAAACCAAAGCACATCCTGCCAAGTTCCTGAATTGTCCAGCAACACACCAATTCTTCCCATGTAAAACATGGAAAAGACATACAACTGAGACAGTAGATAGTAACATAAATAATGCAAACCTAAACCAATGTGTCCCAGAACTGAATCTACCCAACAATTCAGCATCCCCTCCACATTTGGATAAATCTACAAGTCCTCACAACTGAACATTTTCCAAAAATGTCCTAAAAGCCTACATCATTTTTGATAACCATTAGAGCTTTAAAATAATTTTTATAACATTATTAACTGCTATGTAGTGAGAGTCTGATACGGCTTAAAAAGATGTATTACTCAGTCTGAACTTTCTGGATCATATTAAGTGTCTCACCAACAGGGCCCTGTGTATTTTTTAATGCAGTGCTATCTGAATACAGAAGAGGAAGAGAGAGAGAAGTAAAGACATCAACAAAAAAAGCCATCTCGACAAACTTATTGTTCCGTACCTTGAAGATTGCGTACGATTGCGGGCCGTAATGTGTACGACGTCACACAGGTGCGAGTGCAGAAAAGCTCCACTGTGTTCTCATCGCTTTTATGATGAACCATTTCCGACATCGGTCGAGAAGTTTGACACATGGTGCACTGGTGGAACGTCTGGATTTTCTGCAGAATAACAGAAAAAGTAAAATAGAGTAAGTATCTCATTTAGCAAAACATTTAACCATTGAAGTTGCTTTGTGGACCTTATATCCAATTAAGGGACATCTGCAGTATTCAAAGTTATTTTAGAGAACAGCAGGTTTTATGACTTTATGGCAGCAGTTTGGGAAAAGTTTTTTCCTACTTCATCATGGCAGAGATCCTGTGCAGAAAGCCAGGTCTGAGTTTTCCAGTTTGGTTAAAAAGGACTTGGCCCGCACAGAGCACTGGCCAACACCTTTGGGATGAAGTGGATCGCAGTTGTCCGATATCGGCTTCCCTAACGCTCTTGTGGCTGAATCCCCGCAACCAGAAGCCAACATGTGGGGGTAAAGCCTTGACAAGCGGCTGGAGGTCATTAAAGTGGCAGATTAAGGCTCATGGTTGTGAATTGAGGGGTTCAATAATCAGATAGTATGGAGTTTGGGTTTCCACATTTGTCCATTATGTGCATGTAATTAAAGTTTATCTTATTTAAAAATAAGTGCCAATTTTAAATGTTGCATTCTTTAAACACAGTTGCTGGTGGTGTTCTGCTTATTTTTTAAGCACATCCCACAGTTACAAACTATGTATTTCATACTTACAAAGTTAATTGTCAACAATTTTAATAATCTTATCACAATAGTGATAATCTCAATCATTTATCAGTAAAACATGTCAAATATTTACTGATTACAGCTTTTCAAATGTAAATTTAATTTGGGCAGGGTTGGACTGCTATGATAAAACAAACCATATGAGGCCCTACGATGGACTGGGGAAGTGTCCAGGGTGTACCCTGCCTCTCGCCCAATGTCAGCTGGGATTGGCTCCAGAAAATGCAATTAAAATGTCTGTCCAACATGAACAGGGCCCTTACATGACAACAAGATGCGTTTAGTAACTTAGCCATTGTTTAAATTCACCTAAATAGTGTTTTAGACGGCTAGCTGTAGTCTCGCGCTGAAGACCCGTGGGAACTCAGAGCCCTGTTCATGTTGGACAGACATTTTAATTGTATTTTGTGTCTGTTTAGAGGCACAAAGACACTCTTTAAGTATATGCCCCCATAGCTGACTGGGAGCTCTGTGTTCTGTTCCTGTCAGCAAATCCCACTTAAAGACCAAAAACAATCTGTATTGTGCAACAAGCAAAACTTGTACAGCCAAAACCTTATATAACTTATTCCTGTCACACAGACCTTCATTTTTGCTTTAAAAAAAAACAAATAAATCAGCCACAAGGCTGCAATGGATGACCTCTCCCTTCACTGCAATGACTGCAGCCAGGATAGTTTATTTTGAGGAGCTCCAGACATTTTTTCTCATTATCAGGGATATTTCTGTAACAGAAGCCACTGCGCATGATCAGCAAAGACTTTCTGTGCCGTTGCCCTGAAATGACAACATTACCTTCCTGCGTGTTGATCTGTGGCTATATCCAACAAAAAGGGTCCAGGCAAACAAAACTAATACCTTAACACTAAAAAAAGAGAGTGACCAAGCAAGAAGCTTTCATACGTTGCTGAGAGCTTAATGAAATAAATTTGCTGCAAGACAGTCGCTGACCTCTTTGAACTCGTCCAGACATTCTTCCTTGCAGATCCTTTTGGTCTCTTCCTCCAGCATCAGCATGAGCGGTTTGTAGCAGGAGGAGTTGCAGTTCTCACAGATGCCCACGTTGTCCGTGCGGAAATTTTCCAAACAGGAGTCGCTGCAAAACTTGTGAACAGCCTTGTTCAGGGTCAACTCACATGTGGTCTGTGGTGGAAAAAAAAGGAGCAGTGAGTATGACAGAGTTTATGGTTAAAATGAACGGTTTTGCTGACAATGTTTTGTAGTTGAAGACAAATGTTAGCTTACAGTGCAGGATTTGTTGCACATGCTGCAGCTTGACTGTGGGGGGGACTTAAAAGAGGTCAGGCAGGTCACACTGCAGAAGTCCTTCATAGTGCCCTTTACGTCCACTGCAGCCATGATGAGATCCAGAGGCTGCGATATCGCCCTGCCAGAATGAAGAGGGGAGATTATAAACAGTTTGTTACAAAATGAACTGATACAAAGGAAACTAATACAACATGGTTTTGTACTACATAGCCTACTATGTGGAAGAATAGGGGTGTAGTCCTGCAGGATGAAGTGATTTTTCACCGACTCACTTGTGACAGTAATAACAGGTCTTGGGCACTGGTTTGTTGATGGGAAACATTTCAAATAAGCAGTTTTTGGAGCAGAAGACGTCCATGAATCCCTTCTTCTGGTAAGCTGTTTGGCCCTTCAACATGGTCGTCTTGCAGTGGGAGCAGGTCATCTCTACCGCCTGATCCGCAAGAACGTAAATAAAGAAGATGCATAATTTCACTTATGTTGGGTAACATTCATATACACAATGCGAGTGAACTGAAGAGACACAAAGATATGAGATTCAAAATAGAGCTGCATTAAGCTACTGCAAAAACAGTACAGGCAAGAAAAAAACCTTGAATGTGAAAACTTCTCTTCTTTTAACACTGTGACGATGTATTAGGGCCATAGAAGTAAAAAACAAAACATTACAAAGCTGAGGGAGGAGGGTTAGATTCCCAGAAGGTGGTAAATTTATGAGAATAATTGAATGAATGAATGAATGAATATTCCCTGAAATGATCCTACATTTGAGAGAATAAAACTAAGAAATTACTATTTTTCATATGTGCTTGGGTTATAAAGGCTCTGTACTGCATTAAAAGCAGGTATGCAGATGTTAACAACAACAGATGTTATATATGCTACTTTCACCAACCAGTATTTTGAGATACTTCCTGCTGCTCTCTTGCCCTTAAACAGGTTAAACAACTGATATTCAATATTCAAATTACTTGGAAATGCAGACACATCACTTGAACTTTATAGTTTTCCCTTCCTTCCTGCTGCATTGTACCGAGTAAATTATGCAACATTTGACCTCCTGCTCATACCAGCTCTGAATGAAGCTTCAAAGAATGTTTACTAATCCTTTCAAATTTTAGATGGTATGCACTCAGCTCAGATGACTTCAAAGGAGGTCATCCGGGTTATTTAAATTTCTTTTCAATTTAAATATTTGTAATATACTTTGTTCACGTGATGAACAGCATACTCTTTACCTTTGCACAGCTGGGCTTGTTGTTGATGTCCGTGGCAGTAGAGGATGTTAGGCAGCGATGGCTGTTATCCTGAATGGGCTGATCTGTCACCGGCCGCTTGACAGAGCTGCACACGGATGATAACTGGGAAATGTGGACTGAAGTCTGCAACTTCTCCTAAGAAAAAGAAAAAAACAACAAACAAAAACAAAACTATTGACTTTTTACAGTCTTGTCATTTATCATTTCCAGCTGTGTATAACCAAATTGAAGGCTTTACAGCAAGAAATGAGCATGGTCACGTCAGCACAGGGCTGGATGATTAGCCTCTAACATAATTTTCCCATGTTGGCTATTTCGGCTTTTAATCCTGTTGATATTTCCCTTTCCCTCAGCTCTGGGAGATGCTAGCAAGTGATAACCTCCTTCACCTCCTCATAACAGCGCCTGTCACGTAGATTTCCTTTGATAATTAAGAAAAGGAAGCTAGCGAAGTGTTACCGTGTGAGCGCTACCATCCTCTGAAAATGATTAATGTAAGTACCGCATTGATATAAATAAATGTGTGAAATCTTAGTAGCAGCGGTCATTTTTTCATTTAATTCAATGCACCAAATACAGGGGAACCGAATCTCTGGTTTGTGCACGTCAACGTTACCTTATCAATGATCTCTTTAATTTAAAAAAGCACACCCAGCTTTAGTAGTTTAGCATATTTACAGTAAAAACCTTGTCAGTGAACTATGAGGGTACAAAAAAATCATCAACATCAATCAAAAAAAATAATAAATCACTCATTAATCGCAATCGAGGAAAAAATGTTTGAGTGATTATGATTTTAGGCCAAATCATCCAGCCCTACGTCAGCAACAGCAGAATGTGTGTGACGTGGTTGCCAAAAGTGTGTATATATAAAAAGTTTCAATTCATACTTGGAAGTGTTGTTTTTAATATAATATTAGGAAAAATATCAAGAAATGTGTTACTCACAATATCCAGTTTTGGGATAAATATCTTCACTTCTTTCATTCCAGTCACTGCAGCAGCGAGTTTGTTCTTCTTTCCTGCATATAATGAAATCACATTGAGTGTACAGCCATGTTTTGTTATAGGGTTAAGAGTCTACACTATTGGATGGATTCCCTTGATATTTTATCAGTCATCCTCAGAAGTAGAGCTGCATGATTTGGAGAAAAGGTCATTTTGCCGTTATTGTGAACAATATTGTGATTTGATTATAATGGAACAACTGGTACTATGAGTTTACTTGCTTTATTATCAAGGAATGCTCAAAACACTGACGTTTTGAAATGTGCATATCTCAACTTGACCTCCAGTTGCTCCAGAGGCGCGCAACCTCTGACGTGTATAGCAATTAGAGGTCGCTTTGGATAAAAGAAAACATGTAAATGTATACTTTTTTTTAACCACTTGTTGAATATTAAATTAAATCATGTTTCATGATTGCGGGTTGTTTTTAAAAAATTAAGGTACTAATTTGTCAATAATCATATTGTTCAACATTTAATGATTTGCTGTAGCACGTCAAACTTGATTAATGTCCCGCCCCATCAATGTGAAAAGTTGAACAACTAAAGTCGCCAATACAGCGAATGTTAATGGCCTGGGAGCCAAACTCAAACCTTCTGTCTTAAGCGCTTCAGCTGCTGCCGACGTCTCTTTGTCTCCGTCACAGAGCGACCGGAGCACCAGCATTTCTTTGGTGGCACGTCTGACTATGCTTTGAACGATTAGCAGCGGGGAGGGGAGCGGGGTTACGGTAGGTTGTTGTTTTAAAGTTACTTGCACACTGCTCATTATAATATTTTTTCTCATTGCAGATAGGCTATCTGTTCTTATAGACACATGCGAGAGCCCGGCAAAGATAATGAGCAGACTGCAGCGCACACAGAGAAGAGAGTGCCACTTTGTCTTATTAAATTGCACACTTTGTACGGTTATGTAATCACACATGACATCGCGATTAGATTAATTGTGCAACCCTACTCAGAAGATGAAGCCTAACTTTTCCTCTTGCACCACCATGAGGTTGATATTTTTGATTTTTTAGAGAAATATCTCAACAGCTATTGGATGAATTGTTGTGAAATTTGCTTCAGATGTTCAAGATCCCATGCGGATAAATTCTGAACCCTGACCTTTCCTGTAGCGCCACTTAAACTTGTTCACTGAAGTAACTTGACATCTACTAGATGAAGCCACAAACATTTGTACAGACTTTGTCAATCCCTTGACGTTACCTCTAGAGCCACCAGATTTATTTTACCTGTATCAAAGATGGCAGAGGGACTCCTGCTCTCCACATCCGTCCAGTTATTTTGTTTGCCTACTTTCTTTTCATCCTCATGGTTCTGTGTATCAATGTCCATGGTCTCGTCAAGGTCTGCATCAGACATTACACTGTTAGGTGAGCTGTCGTTCTTGGGTGTTGCTGCTGAACCGTTTGTGTCACCCTCTCCATCTTCTTCCTCATTTCTGGGAATGTCCTCATCGGTGTCCATGTCAAAGTCCACATTCATGTCCTCGTCAAAATCACTAAAACAAATGTCTGCTGCATCCTCCTTGGTACAAGATAGTGTTTCTTTAGGTGTGTTCACAGCACAGCTCGCAGGCATTTCCTCTGGCCCGTCATCCTTCTCTGCGTTCACCTCATCGGTTTTCTCATCAATCGGCTCAGATTCCTCATCTTGACCACCATGTCTTTTGCTCTTGCCTCTGCCACGTTTCCTCGCAGAAGAAACTCTGGAAACTCTGCTGGGTTTTTTAGCTCGGGAAAAGGAGGAACAATCTAGAGGAGATAGAGGGACAGCTATGTGAGCTACTATTTACTTTTTATTTATATTATATTATTATATATTTGAGACCAAGTCACCAGCCAATGACAACCAACTCCTCGTTAGTTAATAAAGATCACATTTAAATCTGTAGCTGTATCAGAATCACTTGTCAACAAATAAAGAAGTATCATAATGAACAACTTGTTTGGATACATAACCACTCTTAGTTCACAATTTAGTTTTTGATTTATTTGGCCTCTTACAGTCAAGTTACTAAAAGCTGCTGATGTTAGTAAAAAAGTAAATGCATGCAAACACAAAAACTAGGCACAACTAGCTCCATGATCACCACACAAATATAAAAGAACCTCTTAAGACCTCTTTGAGTGGTTGTGTGGTGAGTATGTGTTGGAGTCTCATTACAGATTACTGTCAACTAGTAATCTAGAGAGTCGTACTGGCAGCACAAGGCCTTTGCATTACCTTTGGATGTGGTGGCCTTTTCCTGACCAATGTCCCTTCCACTTTTTACATCTGAAAAGACAAAGAAAAGTGTCCTTTGGTACCGGTAACTAAACAAGTCGTAAAAAAAGTTAAACTTAGAGACAGTAAGAGAGTTAAAGTTTTAGAATTGTCATTTGATTTGTTTTTGTGACAACCATTTCATTGACTATACTGTACCATTTCTATTTTGGTTGTTTTCCTCTTCTCAACCTTTATATGAACAAACATAAACTTTATAATTTAAAGAACCATTAATGGGTATTTTCATATATGTCAAATGTGGCAAAACAACGAACGAGACAAGTTGCCAGGCAACATCCCGGTCACTCATAATTTGGGAAAGTAAGCACATTAATGTGTGTGTGCGTGTGTGAGAGAGTGCATTCAGTTTTTTTAAGTCTCACAGCATAGGCCAACTAAAACAGCAAGTTATTATTAACAACACTTTGTTTTAACTGTGTTATGTCTATGCTAGTAGACCCAAACGCAGGACTAAGAGAATGAGGAGTTAGATAAAAGAGGAATATTTACTGCGGGGTTGAAGGGAGTGGAGATAAAGCCGGGGAAAAGCGTGAGATTAGGTGCGTGCCGAACTGGGTTGGAACTGCACCCACCTAAGAGTCCAGACTGAGAGGCTAAACTCAGCAGATCCAGAGCAGAATACGGGAATATATTAGAAAGACAGGCGTCCAAGGAGAGCAGACGGCATGAGCGCTATTGAAGCGTTATTATGCATGATCACTCTTAACTTTTATTATAGCCTACCACATGTTGTCTATTTGACTTTTTTTGATCTGTAATGAAATTAAGCAATTGTAAAATGTATAAACCCCGTAACTGCCACACTGTTGTTGTCATCATTCAGTTTAAAGTGCTCCCACACAGCTGAGGGCTTCATTATGTTTTCTCTTTGATGTAAACTGGAGCATTACAATCACCGCTGTGAGCAGGAGACGTGTGGCACACGAGAGACAAAACAAACAAAAAACCTCAACATTCGAATCTCAAAATTAAAAATTTTATGTGTACCCAACAATCGAATATTCAGCCGCACTGCAAATGTTGTATAACAGGCCTGGATTAGGTAGAGACGAACAAATCTATTATTGTGTTCCTTGTTAGTACAGACACATACCTTTAAATGCAACAAAGTCTTTGAAAATGTTTAAATAATCTGTGTTGAGATTTATTAGAGGTTAGTCCATGCTGAAAGAACACACAATACAGAACAATGGGTAGTAGGAGAGTTATTGTCTATTACGTACCACCCAGCTGACAACTGCTTTCTGGTTCTTCATTGTCCTCAGCATCACTGTTTTCAAGGCTGTCGGGCTCCACATCCAGCTCCAGTTCATCTTCAAAGGAAAGCAAACTATGTGTACATTTGTACTACCAGTAGCACGGGGTGATATGGTTTCAACTATCATGACATTAATACAAGAATCCTGATATCACAATTTCTTTAAGACTAAAACTAATTGTTTTGTTTACTTGATTTGAAAAATCTAATTAAAAAAATGATTAACAGATTATAATTACAATAATTTGTGATAAACATTCAATGTAAACATAACTTCTCTTTGTTTATAAGAAACCTCCACAGGAAGCTTTTAACTATGGAACCGAACACATACCTGCAACCTCAATCTCCTCAAGAGATTTTCCTTCAAATCTTTCAAGACATTCATTCTCCATTGCTGACAGTAGCGCCAAGATTTTTGCTATGTCAACAGCTGCTTCTGGAGTCTGGTAATACTCGCCGTCGGTCCGAATGTCACGGCTCAGTAGTTTGGCCAACTGATCAAGCTCGTCATTTGTGAGGCTCAGAATCTGGAAAACTCTTGCAACGTGCCTCCGAAAAAACGGAGACCTAAGGTTTGCCGGGTTCTTTGCATCACACCGAGCTACAAAAGTGTTGATGCACTGGTGTCCGTGGTAGAAGCTTGTACATATGGCGACAGGTCTTGCGAATAAGAAGGGATTGTTATTATGTACACCACATGCCTCTCTCTTGTTCACAAGCAGTGTTATTGCACTGAGTAGTTTATGGGTCAATGTAACAGCAACGTTTTTGCCTTTGTTGTTCCTTAGATTGAGCTTCACAGTGTTCTTGGACAGAATTTGCTCAAACTCTGACTGGTAAACAGCATCGTCTCCATGAAGCTCAGTCTCATCCCTTTCCTTAAATGACTTGAGTGTTACACTGGAAATTTCTACATTGTTTCTGTTTAAGAGTGACACTTGTGCAGCGGTCACTCTGAGAAGTGCATTGTAGACCGGAGGGCTTTCATACAGCGTCAGGCTTTCAACTGCAGAGGCTGCCGTCTTCTCCATGCACTGGTAGAAAAGCTGCACGTCCTGTATGAACGATATGGTTTGTGGTTTTTTTACTCTTGATTTGGTTTTTACGACATAGCTCCATTCTTCTGCACACAACTTCATAAATGTCTCCGCTTCATGTGTCGTCTCTTCATCTGCCTCCTCTTTCAAAGCCCTGGCAAAGACAATTTGACCAATTTTCTTGAGCGAATTTCCCATTTTAAGCATAAGACTTGGTCTGTCACAGGACTTCATCTCTTCATTGAAACCAGCGAGATCTCTGACAGCTTCAACCACTTTGCTGAAGTTTTGGGGTTTGACTGCATCTTCAAAGCTACTAATTGACTTTGTCCTTAATTTTAACAGGAGTCTCCCCATAAGCCTCAGCCTGTGTGCGATGTAGTCACGTCGGTTTGTTTTACTTTCATTCATGTGGCACAAACACCGTGCCAGCAGCAGTATATGGGGATCACTCTCAATTACAGATGCAATTTCATCTTTCTTCATTTTCGTCAATATCTCCCTCACATCTGATGAGATTTCCTCTAGGTCTGTTGACTCGGCAGCAGCAATCAAAGTTAAGACTTTAGACTTGCCAACTCCTGGAAGTTTTGAGGATTTATTTGAAGCACACCTTTGCATGTGTCGCCACATGTCCTTTCGACTAAACATGCCTTTACAATATAGACAGAGTGCAAATGTTTTAACAGCGGTGGACATGTTTGATTTTCTTCTTTTCACTTTCAGTTCTCCACAGTGGGTCTTCAAAACAATTTGATTGTGTTTGTAATTTCCTCTGTTTCGTAACTTATCCAGTAGGATATTTCGTTCCTTTGAGTATAGGGGGAGTGCAAACACTTCAGCTATTTCGTCCTCTTCATTTCTGTGGGTGAAAAGGTGACGGGAAATTTTAGATTGAGCTTTACCGCAAACGTAACAATAATTTTTGTTGGTGCGGGAAGTTCCTTCAGGCTCTCCATCAGACGTAAAATCATCAGAGCTGTTATCGTCCTCGCTCTCCTGCTGGATGCACGAGGCATCAACGGGTTGCTGCACAAAACTCTGCTGTTCAGTAGAATCTGGATCTGGGTTGTTGTTTTTAGGTCCGTCATCCCTACTTGATTCACTTTCAGGTACGTAATCGTCATCAGAGCAGGATTCTGCAGAAGTGGAGGATCCTGCAGAGTCCTCACCCTGCAATTATAAACAAGTAATTTTATACACATAACCAAAACAAATTTGTGTAGTATTAACTTCAATCTGCAAAGACTGTAATTTCAAGTTCATTCAATACTCACATTTTCTTTAAATTTGTCTTTAACTTTGTTTTGCTTGATTTGTTCTTTTATCTGTAGACTGGAGTAATGAACATACTTTTGCTGCTATTTCAGTGTCATTTTCAGCACATTTATTATTAGCAGTTAACAAGAGTCCTGCTGCAGATACCTACAGTGTGTATTTTGATTTAATTAGAGTAGGCTAACAGGAGACTATTGCCTTGCACTCGCTGTGTTCACATTGTGTAGGGCTAAAGCAGAAAGTTTGCAGAAGAGATGGCTTTGCTAGATCACTGAAAAGGAGAAGATAACAGAGTCTTCAACTTCCTTAATGTTATCTTCACTCTCATTAATCTCCACTGGCATTTACCAGTTTATTGGGTGCACCTACACAATCTAAAGCAAAAGAATACACATTGTTTTACAATTCCTACCTTTGCAAAGCTTATTATGTTCAGATAGAGATATTCAGATTCAAGTCTGAGGATGTTATTCTGGTGTTGTATTGGATTATATTGAGATGATTTTCCAATATTTTGTCATTAAGTAGAACAGTAAACATATTTATAGACGCTAGATGTCAATAGATAATTATTACATTTATTTATTACATAGCAGAAAAAAGCAAGACACTTTGCAGAAAATAAACCTACCGCTGAGCGCCACGGGTAAGAGGAGTCCCCATAGTTGTAAGTTATCTCCTCGCCTGGAGATATTTCTTTCACTGCAAACAGGCACAAGTGTGGCTTTCCCTCATACACAACTTTCCTCATTTCACAGTTGGGACTTATGTGATCGTCATTAACGAGTCTTCCGAGGGTCCCATCCTCTTTCGAAGCATCAACGCTGCAAGTTAAACACTCTTAATGAAACTTCCACCACTCTTAAAACCATTTCTTTATCACACTGACTGGGACTTGTTAAAATATTGAATCTTAGGTCATCTTTCTGCTCACACACAAGAAATTCATGCAGCATGCATAACAGGAGGTAGGGAAAAACTGGGTTTGACTTGATGTTGCTATGCTTCTTCCTTTGTTTTTCTTTCAATCTTTATCTTGGGTTTTGTAAAGATTCCTCTATAACAGAAGCCAATATAGACCATTTAATGTTGCTCCTTGAAAGAAAAATCTGAAAATAAGCACTAAACTCACCGCCAGTTTGTTCCAATCCATGAGAAGTCAAACAAGTAACTTTTCAGATTATCACCACATTTCTTTGTCCTGGTTTCTTTGTGAGAGATGGCAGAGATTATCCCTCGATACTCAACGACGAAGGTGGATGGTTCAATGGGTTGATGGGTAAACACACCTCTCCCTGTAAATGAAAGAATAAATAAAATAGTCTAAGTTACATCCAATCATTGTCCAACCATCCCATTAATAGGCTAGAAGGAAAACATCCTATTTACCAAGGGATATTAGCTTCAAGCTCATTACATGATATATCACAGACTTGTTATTATTCCATTTTTATAGAGCTAACAGAATCTTTTTTCTTGTTTAAGGAAATCTCAACTTCAATGAGAATACCTGTTAAAACAAAGGGTTAATTAAAAAGTAAAAACCTTTTATGGGGTCAATGAACCTTTCTTCCAGAAAGCCTTTGTCTCTGCAAGCCTTTATGTGCTCCAGGGCATCTTTCTCAGGACTCAGTTGCATGCCTTCTTGTTCCACAGCATCTGAAATAGTTACCAAAAAATGTATAAATGGAAGTCATGCTGGTTTGGATGATTGCAAATAATTTGAAAATCCTTTACTCTTGCAACCTGTGTCAGACTTCTTAATCTTCTTCTGTGGTGTCTTTACATTACAATGTCTTTATTCTAAATTAATCCCCGATTACCTCATCATGATTTCTACGGTTTCTTTTATTTATGTTTTCTTCAGTTCAGTAATTAATATCAATAACATGAAATTAACTATTTACAATTATTTAGCCTGTATTAAGATTGTCAAGAGGCACACGTAGCAATGCACATTATCTGGATATAATGGGTATGCAGATCCTCACAACATACCGCTCTGCTGACATGAAAGATCTGATTCTTCATTTTCCTCCTCAGCGTCACTGTTTTCAGAGTTGCCCTGCTCCACATCTGGCTCCAATTCATCTTGAATAAAAAGCAAGTATCATTATACTTGTACAGCATGTTCAGATTTTAAGAAATGATTTGTTTTTACTAAACAGGCACTGGCAGGTAAGACGTGTATTACACTGTACATGTACCTTCAATCTCAATTTCTTCCAAAGAGTTTCCTTTGAATCTTTCAAGAGAACCCTTTTCCATTGCCAGAAGAAGTTTAGCTATTTTTGCAAGATCCACAGCTGCTTCTGGCAACCGATAATAATCCCTGTCAGCCCGGATGTCATGGCCCAACAGTTTAGCAAGGTGATCGAGCTCATCGTTCTCCAGGTTTAGAATCTGGAAGACTCTTGCAATGTGCTTGTGAAGATGCACCGACCGGAGATGTTCTGGGTTCTTTGCGCGACATAGCCTGGAAAAAGCCCTGATGCAGATCCTTCCGTGGAAGAGGCTTGTAGGAGAAGCATCAGGCTTTGCAAACAAGTAAGGATTGTCTTGATGTACGCCACATGCTTTCCTCTTGCTCACGAGCAATGTTAATGCACTGACAAGGTCAGAGGTCAACAAGACAGGAACGTTTTGGCCAGTCATTTTCTCGATATTGATTCTGATGAAGTGCTTGGACAACACTCGGGTAGCGTCATCCCTCTCCTGAAAGGTCTTCAGTGTCATTTTTGAAACTTCAGGGGCACATTTGTTTAAGACCGACGCTTGTGCAAGTATCACTCTGCAAAGTGCACTGTAGACCTGTGGGCTCTCATTCACCGTCAAGTTTTCAGCGGCAGAAGCTGAGGTTGTTTCCAAGTACTTGTAGAAGTTCTGCACGTCACGTGTGAATGGTATGGTAGACGGGTTGTTTACTTTTTGTCCACTCAACGAAGCGAGAGCTGTGTGGGAGACTAACTCACTCCATTCCTTTGCACACAATTTCATGAATTTCTTTGTGTCGCTTATCATCTGCTCATTGCAGTCGTGTTTAGAGAGGACAATGGTACCTATCTTTTTGAGTGAATGTCCCAATTTCAAAGCAAGAGTTGGTTTGTTGTAGCCCTGCAGCTTTTCATTGAAACCAGCGATGTCTTTGACAGCCTCAACAACTTTGTAGAAGTTTCTGGGTTTGATAGCATCTTCTAAGCTAAATACTGACTTTTTATGTAGCGCTAACAAAAGTCTTCCCATTTCTCGCAGCTTCTGTCTGATGTAATCATGTTTATTTGGATTATTTCTATACTTCTCGCACAGATACTGTGCCAGCTGTATTATAAGGAAATCATTTTGAACTGCAAATGCAATCTCATCTTGATTCATTGTTAGCAGCATCTTCCACACACCAGAAGGGAGTTTTTGGGTGAATGGTGACTCTGCAAGAGCTATCTCACTTAAGATTCTTGTCTTGTCACCAGTTGCAGAGTTTGATGTTGTCTTTGATTGACATCTGGCTACATGCCTCCACATCTCCTTACGTTGGAACATGCCTTTACAATATAGACAATGCACATATGTTTTAGCACTGGCCGTGCTTGTTGGTCGTCTTTTTAGTTTTAATGGTCCACTTTTATTCTTCAACACCTCTTGATTATGTTTGTAATTTCCCTTGTTCCGTAATACATCAAGTAATCTTTTTCGTTCCTGTGAGAATTTGGGAAATGCAAAAGCTTCAGCGATTTCAGGCTCTTCATTAGAATGCCTTAAAAGATGTCGAGCTATTTTAGTGAAGCCTTTCCCGCAAACATAACAGTAATTTTTAATGGTATAGGAGGTGTCCTTGGGCTTTCGTACAGGCCTGCTGGGCACATATTCTTCATCGGAACTGAAAGCAGCCTCATCCTCCAGCTGACAGTTGGTGTTGGCAAAACTGTCATTATCCTGACTTGGTCCACTGTCAGGTAGTTCGTCATCATCAGAGCAGGACTTTTCAAAGCTGGAACCTGCTGAGTCCTATAAAATTATACACAGAAAACAAGCAATCTACTAGACTGTTTAGACTAGTTACAGGGGGAAAGAGTTAACCTAGCTCTGTCCAAAGGTTGTCATCACCTCTAAAACTCACTAATAAATAGCAGAGATTCCAAAAGGCTACTGAAACCACACTTTAATGAGCTTTAGTTGTGTACAAAAGCAGTGTGTATACATGTTGCTAATACTGCCTCATTTACTAGAGAGTGAACGGAACAGAAATAGCTGTTCAAAGCATTAAATTTAATCTTTTACATACCCCTTCAGTCCTTGGTGTCGATGAAGTAGCATTAAATTCTGTGTTTGAGGTACTTGATCCATCACAGGAGTCCTGTAAAATACCAAATGTGATAGAAAACCCAAGTGGAAATTTGACACTTGATCTGCGATTTTGCACACTGTAAATCTGAGTCACTTTGTGTACTGACTTAATTAAAATATACTCTGTGTTGGCAGGATGTATGGAGACCCTAAGTGTTCAACATTGAATAAATCTCAAGACTGAAAAATGCTATTTGTCATAATGTCATTCATCCTGCTTCTTACCACAATAATCAACTTATGGGCAATTTTTATTGGTATATTATTCAAGCGATTAAGCTTATTAATCTGAGCAAAGCTTATTTCTAAAGTCTCTTTTGAGTTCCCAATGCTAAAAGTCTCAAAGATAATTTCACAAAGTTCCCCATTTATTAATTATGACGAACAGAACAGGGCCAATTATGAGGTTGTCTGAATAAGCAGATTCAATTTAATGGAAATATCTGTGAAAGTCACATACACCTCTCTGAAACACTTTACACAAAAAATTGAGAGTTATAATATTAATGGAAATAGGATTTATTGCAGGAATTTTGTACTAGACAGCAGTGATTTTGGCAACGTGTACCTAATAAAGTAAAAAGTGACTTGAATTCTAATTCAAAAATCAAAAGAAAGGTTCCTTCTACAACAAAAACCTACCGCTGAGCGCCACGGATAAGAGGAGTCGCCATAGTTGTAAGTTATCTCCTCGCCTGGAGATATTTCTTTCACTGCAAACAGGCACAAGTGTGGTTTTCCCTCATACACAACTTTCTTCATTTCACAGTTGGGACTTATGTGATCGTCATTCACGAGTCTCCCAAGGGTCCTATCCTCATTTGAAGCATCAACACTGAAAGCAAAATACCCATAATGAAACTTCAACCACTCTTGACAGCACTTAACCATATAAGTGTGTGTGTGTATTAAATTATTATTTTATTACAGTACTTTGTACTGTAACTGATGAACAACAATTTCGGTTGGGATAAATAAAGCTCTAGCCTATCTTATATTATTTTCTCATAGAATAAACTGTAGACAACCTAACTAGGCCCCTTTAAAAAACAAAACTGAAAAACAAGCAAATAACTTACCACCATTGTGCTCCTTTCCATGAAAACTCAAACAAAAAATTGTTCAGAGTATCACCACATTTCTTCCTAGATGAAGCGTCTTTCTGAGAAACGATATTCCCTCGATATTCAACAACAAACGTTGATGGTTTAATGGCTTTGTGGGTGAACACTCCTCTCCCTAGAAAAGCAAAGATGAACAAGAAACATTAATCCAGTTCAGTGCAGGTCCAATTACCAAAACCAATGGTTATTTGCATGACCACTGTTTTACTTTAACCAAACAAATAGTATTTTTTAGTCTTTTACTATGGAATAATTCACTCTCTCCATCAGTTTTGCATTGTCCAACTCTAAAATAGGTTATCATACATTTTCTTTCTGAATACGTGTGCTTGGTAAATCTACAAAATCCTTTCAACTTGATTATAAAGCATTATAAAGTTTATTTTTTGCATCTTAGTTAGATGGCACTTCCAATCATCAAAACAGTTAATGTATTGAAGCACATATACACTAAACAGAAAATAATTCAGAAATGTAACCCTACCTTTAGAGGAGTCTATAAACCTTTCCTCCAGGAAGGGTTTGTCTTTACGAGAAACTATGTGCTCGAGGGCATCTTGCTCAGGAGTCAGTTGCCTTCTCTTCTTCTCCATGACAGCTGGAAAGTTTTTCAAAGATACTAAATTAGGTTTGGGTGACATGAGATCTGTTGAGCATACTGTTCTTTGCAAAAATATAAAGGCACAAAATAGCATGTTTGGCAGAATATTATAAAAGTATTTTAATCATTTGCTGCTTCCAAGCAACAGGTTAGTCACACCTCTAACATTTCTCTTACAATTCTCTTGTATAGACAGCACTACTCATCAACTCTTACTTCTTTCCCTAGGTATTTACCCTATTGATGCCGTACGCGCTATTAGCTCTTACTAGGATTTATTGCTGTTCTTACTAGTATCTATTATATATCTCTTATTGTATTGATGCTTGTATGTTGTTCCTGAAATGAAAGTCACTTTAGATAAAAGCATCTGTTAAATTAATAAATGTAGTCATCCAAGTAAGACACCTCGGTGCTACATGGTGTGTTCCCTATGTGAAACACTGTTCTTTTGTCTGCGACAAAGTAAATAAATAAATTACTCCAACAATATAAAACATATGAGGGATACATCTTAGTTATTTCTCCACGGCTCAGTATGAAAACAATCATGAGACAGCCTGTGCAATAGTTTACTACCTTTTAGACACCTTTTTTACCACGTCCAACACGTGTGCATGCACACCCTCATCCGATTCTGCCCTATGGCCATCTATAGAACATACAGATGACTGCTTTTTCTCCAATGCAATAACAGAGGTACAGTTATTTGGATAAGAGTCAGAATCAGCTTTAATGGCCAGGTGTGTACACATAGTAGGAATCTGATGGATGATGCTTTCAATGTACATACAAAGGACAGTGTAAACAAACAAGCGTAAACAAAAAGCACAGCTAGGAGCAAGCACAGTGTGCAGAACACACACATTTTAGACAAAAGTACAACATTTGTAGGCAGCGAGAGCGCAAACCAATAGTGAGGTAAGAGCATGGTGCAAAAGATTCTGGAATAAATATTTATGTGCAGGGGGTATGTACATTATCAGATGGACAGTATACAATATAATAACGACAGTACTGAATTACAGAACTAACCAATACATAATAATAAGAGGTGTTAAACAGTATCCAGGTGGATATACATGTTGTTACTACAACTGTTATTTGAACTGGTAAGCTTTTAAAACTAAGCTATATTATTTACCACATTATTGTTAGCAATGTATGTCAGGTGAAATAAAAATATTATCTCCTGTCTCCATTGGCTGCTTAAGCCATAAACAAAAGGCAACATATTTTCATGTGTGTGACTACAAATCACATGTGCACATTAACAGAAATGCATTTGTGTTGAAACTATGTCAAAACAAAAACAACAGTAACGTTAAAGTTACCTGCTTGGCTACACTGACTGTTATTTATCCTGCTAGGGAATGTCTATTTGTGTTTATATCAAAGAAATGTTGTTAAGATACAGTTATATCAATCTCCTGTTTAACTAACCTTACTCAGTAATGTACACATGCTTTGTTAGCATGCTAACATTAACAAGGAAGTGCTGGATAAGCTATTAACTGTTAGCCACCACTTTATCGATTGCTTTTGACTAAAATACATGTAACGCATGGCGATCAATATATATTTTAAACAGCAACAACTTACCTTTGTTTCAAAATCCTCAAGTACAAGACAGAAGAATTACAAGTGGTGCTAACACAGAGGCAGCCATTTTTCCTTTCTTTCCTGTTTTCAGACCCCGTGATGATGACGCTGTATTGTGCTCATGCCAATCACAGATTGTAACGTCACAGACCTGCTCGGGAAGCGGCGAATCAGCGGCCGTGAATGTCTCCACCGCGGGGAGCAGCGGTGGACAGTCAAACACACCAAATTACTGACATGGGTGGTTTACGAGGACACAGGGAAAATATTTCACATCGACTGTCACTGTATACAGTAACTTAAACCCCAGTAACTGTTGAGTCTCTTTGGAAACACTGTTTTTAAATGCTTTTATTCATAAAGAACATACAATAGAAAATACTCACAACCTTGGCAGCCATACTCTAAAGGACTGGGGTTAATATAACCAAGACATACATGAAGGGACAGTATTTAACTTTCTTTTTTATACAATACCTGTTGGTTATGCAAAACACTCATTGTCTCAGAAGACGCTTTGGATGAAATAGCATGTCTAAAATCCTCAAACTCTTGTGTTAAATTCAGTGTGTTCGGAGAAGTGACTAGACCATTTAAAGAAAACTTATCTGTCGAGCATAAAACGGTGTGTTGAAGCAAGTTTTTGTGCGAATTGATCTTGCAGATTTTGCCATGGCCTGTTGGAGAAACCTCTCAAACAGCAATTCTACCAGCTATAGATACAAAGGAAACATCCCCAGCGTATTAAAAACTGTAAAAGTATTGGGTCTGGAAATCTTTCATTGACAAACTGAATCCAAATCATGGCATTGATGAAATCTGTTGAGCACAACACTCAATGTGTGCTCAAGAAACTTTTTTTGTATAAACTGATCTTGTAAATTTTACCGTGACTTGTTGAAGAAATTATGCCAACAGATATGAAGGAAACATACACAGTGTATTAAAAACTAAAAACATTGGGTCTGGAAATGAGCATTGGCTCTTTCACTGACAAATTGAATCCAAATCATGGCATTGATGAAACTAAACTGTCAGTTTACCAGTCAACATCTACATCACAAAAAGCCCAGTTTCCGTTTGTCTTCTGGGGTGGACGTTTGCTCACTGACACCAACAGAAATTAAATTATTTTTTTTCCCCATTGTAGCTCAAACAAGAACAAAATAACCCCAAAAAAACTTTCACAGGAATTTAACAAATCATAAACACATGTAAGGAAAAAAGTAGCCATAAGCAACCATTCAGTGGATAAAACACCAAAGGACAGCTACGTTTCCTGCTGAGAAGTGAATGGTCCGAATGTCGAGCTGAGTCTTGCATCTCACCTACAGAAACACTGCGTTTGAAGATCTATAAATACTGATCCACATGTGGTTTTAGAAGTATGACTTTCTTGCCAGTTCAGTGCACTGTATTTATGTGAGAGATTTATTCAGTCCATTGACGTTTATTGGGCTATGTTTTGAATGAACATTTGTTTATTTACAAACATTTTCACCACAAGCTGCTGTTGTACCAATAAAAGCTCATTTCATCACTCTGAATCCCCATCGTCCTCTTCGTCAGGTATAAATGGCGGGTCATTGGATGTCTGCTTCTCAGCCCCTCCGTCTTTTCTCGTCTTCAGATGCAGCTCTCTGACGGTGAGGATGCGGATGAGCATGGCCTCCATGGTGCTGTCATCCAGAGGGGTGGAGGAGAACCACAAGGGACTATTGGGGACGCAGCAGCGCTCGGGGTGAAGGTAGAACAGGTTGGTGCGCTGCTTGACCGACTCCGAGCTGGATGAAAGACAGTTGTTAACCAGGGGACTAATGAGACCAATGTGCAGCACTTAATGTCAATTTAGTCTCAAGTGACTGATAGAAACATATTAAAAGGAAATTGGTAGGACAAGACAGTGCTTTTCTAGTCTTCATGTTACATTCACTCCATTCACACACTGGCTGGCTGAGTGATGCCAGAAGCAACACACCACCTGCTCATCAGAAAGGTAGCAATTTGGATTCAGTGTCTTACCCAAGGACACTTCAACACGTGGGGGAAGCACATATAGGCAACCTTCTTTCAGAATGAGTTGAAGACTCATTCAGAGACATTTGAGAGTTCAGTGTGGTGCTATACTCACCACTTGGAGAGATAGAACTCGTAAAGTCTGACTGGACATCGGAGAGGGTTCTCTGTGTTCTCCATCATCTCCAGGACATCGTCTTTACTCTCCTCCTCCTTACGCTTCTTTGCTGGAACCTCTGGATCTGAAGAGGAAACAGTACACATATACATTTACAGCATTTCAACTATAAATCTATTTCAGTTAACTGTTGTGGTAGCACTTTTTAACACAAAGCCGCCGGTTAAAAACAATATTAATGAAAACTATACTTGGAATAACACTAAGGAGCTTTCTTATTGTGTGAATGAATAGTGCATATAATATAAAAGCTTTAATTAATGATATAATTATCTCTTGTAAGAATTTACTGTCTAGTGTTTTTTTTTTAAACAGCAGATCAAAACTGTCTTTTACGCATTATGGTAAAAACTCAGGTTTTATTCAGGTTCAGGACTCTCAATCAAAAATAAACAAATGTGCTGCTGCATATGTATTTTCAAGTTTATGCTGGCTTTGGATGCCAGTGGTTTAGATCATTTGTGCAGCTTTTCTGCAAAGAATCTGGTAATGTCAATGGACTTTTGCAAAACATGTTCGCATGTAAATTGCTTGACTTGTCCTGATTCACATAAAAGCACAGAATTTGTGATGGTTAAAATATAAATTTGAGGATTCCAATTTAAGAATACTGTTGATTTGTTTTAATATCCTAAAATCTATATTTTTACGTTAGATGTTGGTATGGAACAAACAAACTCAGCCAATTTGGTACCTGGCTCTGTCTCGTTTATGGATATTGGGGGGTAGAAGCGCAGGAACGTGGTCTTGGTGTTGTTCTGGTTGGTTTTGGTGCAGCGCATGACGTGGGCGAAGGACAGCTGCCGGTGCTGCTCCACTGTGGTGAAGCCAAAGTACTTGCAACAGAAGAAGAGCAGAGTGTTGAGGAGGACGATGGGGGAGTACGCCCCCAACTGTTTACAATCCCAGAGGAACTCCTCCTCCACCCTTGAATGGATATAACCTGTAAAGAGGGAGAGGGGCTGGTTACAAATCTGGAAAAATGTGGGTATGCTTGTGTAAAACAGAAACTGACAAACTGAAATTTTGACGGAACAAAACGTGACGTATATAACTCACCACTTGATGTGATTGAGGGCTTGAAAGCTCTCAGCATATTAGTGAACTCAGTGGAGAACTTGTTGTAGAACCGATCCATGAATATGTTTTCCACACGACCGTTCTCAAACAGGTACTACAGAGACAAAAGGTTACAATGAGAATACCTGCCATATTTTTTCCTAGAATATATATTTTGTTAGTTGTACTTGAGCAAAGCACAATTGCTGGCCATCCAATTATTACTGTTAAAATCACTGTCAAGTTTGGGCTGATGTGTGATTAGTAAAGTGGTGATGTTGACAGACGGCATGTTTGATTTTGATATGATGGGGACTGTCCAGAGATGTTTGTACATCTCTTTTAGGGTTTTTACATGGCCATGGGGGGGTCTGCTTTAACTGCACCATGCCAAGTCAAGCTGTGACGATGTATTTCTACTACAGCCTCAGCAGGAGATGACAAGCAGAGCCGTGCTACTTTGGTCCTGTTTGTTTTCGGCTCCAACTACAGCTAACCGGTGATGGTCTACGCCCCTTAGCAGTGTCCTCGATTGCTAAACCTATGTGTATCTGTGCTGGAGACTAGAGAGAAAGCTCTGTTTTCTCTCTGTAGTCAGCTCTCAGTACTTTTGTCGATTCTACATGAAACCGACTGTTTTGCTGATTAAAGCCACTCCTGTGTTCCTGTATGTACTTTCACATATCAGCATTATTCTACTGTTTAGTGATCACTTTCAGCCATATTGGATCTCTGTTACGTTACTGCTAATGTGAACCCAACTTTTCCTGATGTTGTAGCTTCACATGAAAACTTTCCACTGGCAAACGGGTGGGAGGCTTTTATTGTGAAAAGTTATAGGAAATACAATGTGTCAGCAAATTAGCGTTGCTCTTCTATAATAACAAAAGGTCTAATCAACCAGATATGGAAATATTCTGCACTATTCGGTAAAGAAAAAGTGAGCAGAACAGGAGACAGGCTCTTACTGTGATTTGTATCTTTCACACGTACAACACACAGACATGGTTAACAACTTCACCTTGCTGTGCCGGGCAGTGGAAAAACATGCGCACTTCGCAGGCATGGCTCGGCCGCTTGTGGCCTTTCACTGACCACACTTGTGTGTTGTGTATGCGTATAACAAATGTCTTGCCTGTTGAATGCCGAGGCAGAGGTAGAACAGGCTGTCGGCGGAGTAGGGTTCTCCATTGGGTCTTTTCACCTCAGTGATAAAGCAACAGAGGCCATAGCTCAGCTCAGCAGTAGTAGAGCGCAGAACATCCTCCTTCAACTCCATGGGACGGGCTGAAATCAAGATATAAGGGAATCTTCACACGTTTGTTTTTGATGTGTAATGTCATCTTTATGTAAAGACTCTGTGCAAAGATATAGTACACAAGATAACGTAAGAATATCACAGTGACAACATCAATAAAAGCTTTCCACTTTCATAACAAATAATTACTGCAAATAATCCTGGGTCAAGTAACAGGACTATTAAAGTCTGCTTTAGTGGTTGTATTTACTGTGTATCCAAACTTACAACCAAAGCGTGGCTTCTCCAGGTTGGGTTGAGTTTGCCTCCACTGGATCCATCGCTTCCAGGCGTCAACGCCGTACTGACTCTTCAGTTTTGGGACATCTAAGGGCACGACCTTGTTGAATGAAGCTCTTTGAGACGGCGCTTCAGCTGCCTTCGATGTTCGTTGTGACTTTCGACCCTTGGACAAATTGGAGAGACAGAGGAGGTTGAGTCATGGGTATGATCACTGTGAGACAAAGTGATTTGAGCACATGTTAGGCAAATACCTATCAGATCTTTAAATGCACAAGCACAATGTTATCTGTTTTCCCAGGCAGTTACCTTCTTCTCTCTGGCTTTCCTGTGAGCTTGTCGTCGTCGTGGAACAGCAGGCGGAGGGCTCGGGGATTTCTGGGAATGCTCTCTGAGCAGATTCATCTTCTCCAGAGTTTCTAGCAATGACACCAGATGAAATATTAGACCAAGCGCGCCAAAGCCAAACCAGTGTTTGGAGTTTGTTAATGTCATTTAGGATAACGCTGTGATCTTTTTTCCTCCTGACCACATATGCAACACAAAATCTCTGATTAAACTTAGGTTAAAGGTGGCGCAGGTCAAGGTGGCGACAAAACTCAAACGACCTTCATGCACTTAACAAATCTGTACATTACATCTGCTCACCAACAGTGAAGTCAGCTTCGATGTCCATGGCAGGGGGTACTACAGGTGGGGGCTCAGCGTAAGGCTCACTGGACATGGCCACAGGAATGTCTAAAATCGGGTTGAGCTTCTCGGTGGTGAACGGTCGACTGGGAGACCTGAGACCTGTGTCGGAGGATGCTTCCTCCCAGTTGTTGAGGAAACTGGCCAAGTCATCCGTGTCCAAGTCGTCACTGTAGTTACTGGCGTGGTCTGTGAAATATGCACGAGGAACTTATCAGCCGGAGAAAAACATTTTTCTCATATTAAAAACATACAACTTAAAGACATTTGAGGGAAAGGAATTGAATTGCAAAAAGTGAAAGGTCATGGATAAAATCCTAATATGCATTACACAAGAGACTGTACATCCGGTAGTCATATTATTTTATAACCATATGATTAAAACTATTTAAAACATATCTGTGAAAAAGAGCAGACTGGCTGCAATCTGAAGTGAAGAAAAACATTTTAAAAAGATGGTCTTTGCTTTTGCTATAATGACTAAAAATCACTAGAAATATGCACTAAGTATCGAAGTACTCTTCAACTGTCAGTTGTTGACATAATCATTAAATCGGTACAACCCATCTGTACCACTTTTGTGGTACAGATGCAGCAGTTTAATTTGAGGGATCCTTTGTCAGTTTTAGTCTCTTTTCCATCCTCTTGAATAAATGCTGACAAATCTCCAGTTTTCTGATGTTTGAGTTCTCCTACTAAAGTAAAAATAACATTAGAGGAAATCTGTTCTTCTTAATCTTAAAAGTTCCACAAAGCAAAACATACAGAATATTTTTCACCAGTTCTTAGACCTCTAAAAACGTGTTTTACCCTCGTCTTTACTGACTGACTGTTTAACAGCAGAAGTCTTGACTGTCCAGTTTTATAAAACCATTATTTCTCTATATGTCACTGTTTCCTTAAAACAGCTGTTTCTCTTACCAAATGTTGCAGGTGCTTCTTGTCTTTCTTTCTCCACCACTTTCTCCTTTGTTCTCTTCTGTTTGTCATTCTTCTCCTCTTCTTCTGCAACCATCTCAGCCATGAGGATGAGCTCCGCCTCGAAGGGGTCGGACGGTATCTTCTCCTTGATCTCTTGGATGGTTTCCACAATGCGCTCAGCGCTGTCCATTGTCACAGGAAGGAACATGGGCACAGGCAGCTGTGGTGGACAGAATTAGAATATAATAAGGACGAAGACGCTGAATATTAATTGTTTTAGAGTCTTGTGTTGTCCATTATAGAGATTTCATTTTGCAATCCTGATACTAAGATTATCCAGGAACAATCTGATTTCACACAACAGGGACTGTTCACACAAACACTAAAGCCAGAGGTGGTTGTAGTGTGTTTGACATACCGGTACTGGCAGGCCCACAGGTCTGGGTGTACACTGGCTGTACATGTTCATGGGTACAGGAACATACACAGGTACTGGGATAGGCACGACCATGATTTTAGGGAAAGCGTCATCTATAGAGAGGAGAAAAAAGGAAGAGAGTTCTTAAATTGTGATGATACCTGCGTAAATGCTTCAATATGTGCAAGGATAGTGTCCTCAATTACATATAAGTATTTACTCAGGATATGCAAGTATAGATACAAACATTTAGGGCCACCACATTCAAAAGTTGTTCAAATCAGTGACTTAAGGATAGGACTGTGAGCTTCAAACTCACAACAAATGCAAGAACAAAATATAGCTAGACCTTTCCAGGGAAAAAAATAACACATTAAAAAAACAGATACAAACATCTTACTTGGTCATATTGCCAAATGTTATGAATTGTTGTCTTTGCTTGTCAAAGAACTAAAACCTCCAAGAATGCTGAGTTTAGTTTATCCCTTAATGAGTAGGGGAAAAAAAACTGAAAAAATTATTACAAAAAAAAAAATAGAACAAACTCACTTCAGGCCTGCGGAATACAGAAATGATGATCGAATATCAAATACAAAAACCAGCAATGTCAACTGTGGCTTGAGTGTAAGTTTGTTAGTCTGCAAAGAACAGATGTTACCACAGAAGAAAAGTGTGTATCGCTTTTACCTGTCTGTGCTTCAACATCAGCTGTCTGTGTTTTACAGGAGACGCCTTTGTTTTGCACCAGCGGTCTACAGAGCAGAGCCTTGTTCTTCAGGATTTTGGGGCCAGAAGGAGGATAAGCTTTCATTGGATCTGTCTGAATACTGATCTGAAGGACAAACAAAAAACAGAGTGTGTACAGACTGATCGTGAACCAAAGTTTCCTTCCCCTTTCCATTTGTTCTCTCATCATCTTGATCTCAAATTGAGTTAAACTGGGGCTGGCTAAGTGTTTTTTTATACACATCCCACAGCATCGTTTTGTAAAATAAATGTGCTCCCTTCTGTTGTACTGCGCAATACATGCTTTGTGAACTTTCTTTATTGATTTTTAAGTAATTGCAAATAACACCAACAGACAGCTTGGACATATTTCACATTTAACAGTTCATCCTTCAGAGGCCTGTGCTACGAAGAAGAATTTGACCTTAGTGAGCAAACTTCAGGTTTAACACTGGGTTTTCGGTCCTACAACAACGGTTCACTTCTTACCAGGGTACATCGCAATGGCAATTTATGCTGATTGGATAACCTGCTTTAGTGATCAATGCTATAAAAGCACCACCTCCTGACCAATCAGTTCTCTTGGAAAATGACAATAGGATGACTGACTGTTTTTTATACTTTTAGGTATGCCGTGGGTGAAGTGGAGATACTTCTGTGTTCAATATCATCTGACAGTACTGACTGACTAAAGCACTGAAGCTTTGTACTTGTAAGACATGACAGTAAACCTACTTAACACTAAAATATGTTTTTATATTTACTTATTGGCTTCCAAGTATGTTTCACACATCCTGTTAGAGCTGTAAAAAAAATGTTTTTTTCTTTTTTGTTAGGCTAAATATCATTAGCATATATTTTGGTATTCAAATTGAGATTTTTTTTATTATGACTTTAAAGTTAGGTTTTTTTCCTTATATTATAGAGACTGGTCATTTACTGCCACCTTTTGCTATTTAGGCACCACGCAACTTATGTGGGTGAGTTTTTCCGTAAATGTTGAACTGAAGTTGTGGTTAAAATAGAGTCTTTTGAACACAATTGGAGAACTTTCTATGAATGGATTTTTCATTTTTCTGCTTTATGAAGTTAATTTAGAGCAATGTTTGGAAAATGTTTGAGTGCATTTAATAAATCAATGGAGTTATAGAAGTGACGAGAAGTTCTTGAAAGTGCAAGAACGACCACTTATTCAGCGCCCAAAGCTTTTAATCTCAATATGCAGACACACGGCCGCTGCAGCTCAAGGGATGAGGCTAAAATTCTCCAACACGCCTGATTACATCCAAGTAACGCATTAAGTTAACGGAACAAAAAATGTAAATATAGTCGGATCTACTCCATGCCCAATGATAGGCAGAGATAATATAAGCCTCTAAACTTGAGCATTCCCATATTCGTGATTTTCAGTTGTCCTGCATTTGACTAGTTTCTTTGAGCCTAGTCTTATGTAAAGCATTGCCTCACAGAGCAGAGATCTATAAATTAATATGGAATCTTACTGTATATAAAATACATAAATGCCAACTTACATGTCCAGTCTTCTTTGTTTGGAAGACAGAGACTGTGCCTGTGGAGACAATGACAAAGTGTGATACCTCAACAATAAACACTGGCAGGATGTTTGACATATAGTACATAAATAATTGTATCCGTGTGTGTTGTTTTGGTTTGTACTTTGCTGGGCAGATATGTCAGAAGCGTTGGTTTTCCCTGTTGGAGTGCCGGCAAGGGAGATGACATTGGCTATGACAGGTGTGGGCTCCCCTGTTTCTGTAGTACAAAACACCAGGAATCACAGAGGAGTCAGTGGAGTCTATTACGGAGCAATTTATTAACTGTATAATCAAAAAGTCAGGATTGAAACCACAATACAGAAACATTGTAAAGAGAAATGAATGAATAACACGCACCTGTGAGAATCTCACCCTGCGAAGCCACTTTATCGCAGCAGAACTGTAGCAGACAAAGCAAGTCACAGAAGTGTTTGACCTCTCCTAGCATGGGAAGACTCTGCTTCAGTTTCCCTTTGCGGCCGCAGGTGTCACACTTTGCAACCTGAGACAAAAAAAACAAGTAAACTTTTAGCAGCCGTGGCAGAGCAAGATCATAATCATCACCATTGTTTTAGTATAACTACGATTTTAATAAATGCACTGAGGCTCGCTTACATGGCAGAAGAGCATGGTGTATTTGGACCTGCACTCCTCAGAGCAGAACTCCTCAGTCGAGCCTCCATACTGTGCCGTCACCAGCTTCTTGGACACACAATGGCAGTAGACGCAGGAGTGACAGTGTCTCCCCCAGTTTTTAGTCAGGTCATGTCGAAAGAGGAGCTTACAGCCTGGGAGGAGGGAGAAGAGAGACTCAGGGACAGCGCAGTTTCATTCCTCTTCAAGATACTCTTCAAGCGTGTTGTGTAAATAAGGGATCAGAAGAACTTGTAAATAAATATAAATGTGATTTTTCAGTAGCTCTGCTCAGAGGAAGTAAAAGACATTTCACAAACCAAGATACAAAAGCCAGACATATCAAACCATCTCCTTACCGTCGCTGCAGAAGAAACAGTCTTTGTTGTTGATTCTCTTGGCGTCTCTGGTGATCTTTTCAATCTTACAGTATTCACACAGGCTTGTCACAAAGTTGGCTTTCTTGAACTCCTGGGCACAGTCCATGTTACACACGAAAACAACCTTGTCCTGCACACAATCATGCACAGATATGTCAGAGTGCACATAACATTTTCTCAACTCAAAAGGCTACTATTGTCATGATTTAAGGCCAAACAATGACTGCTAGATAGTATTCCTTCATATAATGTGGATGTCGTTAATCAATTCTCTAGTTTATGTAGTTCTTATTTTCTACTGTTTAACGACAGACACTGAAAGGTTGGTGTTCAATGAAAACTCCAGCAACAACAATGGAAAGACACTCAGTTACCAGTTTATTAGGTACACCTAGCTTATTCGAACTTCTGATCTAATGCAGCAAGAGACCTGCAATAAATCCTATGTTCACGAAGGTTATGTAAACATAAGGTAGGTTCTTGCCTTATTCATTCGCACACAAATAACACAATGTAGAAGTTAAAAGGGGTTAATTGTCTCTGCTGAGCTTAACTGAACTGTCTGTTGCTGTTCTGAAGCCGGTGTTGGCAAAGGTACGTGTCAGTGGGCTCCCGAACATTCACACTTATCATCGGAGAATGGGCAACAAGGCTTTTGCACAAAGACTGTCATGAAGGTAGACTTCATTAGTGTAGTCCAGGACTTTATCCTTTGCATGTATTTTAGAGTCATATCAAAATGTTTTGGATAAATTAAACCAAAGATTAAATACCTAAATTAGTATTCATCAGTGTAAAAGGTCTCCAGTCATTCTGACCAGTACCAGAAGGTTAAACTCCAACTCCCTCTCTTGGGAATATAAGAACCCACACTATAGGTTGAGAGACAAAAATCTTGTTTTAAACTGCGCGCACACACACACACACACACACACACACACACACACAACTGACCTTGATCTGGATGAGTTCAGGTTTAAAATTTATGCTGCGGGCGCACTGGGAGCAGTTTAATTTGAGGGATCCTTTGGGTACGTCTTGCTGAGGCTGGGTAGGAGTAACGGCCTGAACCTCAGATCCAGCTGGCAACTTGGTAAAAACATTCACCTGTTTCTGGGACTTCTTGAACTTGTCCTATGACACAAAAACACAAGAATCTTGAGTGAATACCAGTACGAGAAAGGTTAGTTTCTACTATAGAGTAAACAACAATATTGTGAAATTAAAACAGCAAAACACAAAGTGTGTGTCCTCCAATAAATCAATACTTCAGAATTAGCTTTATTGCCAAGTAGGTTGACACGCACAAGGAATTAGCTTTGGTATCCTGGTGTATAACAATAAACATAGAAGAAAATATGAGACAGTAAGAATGCAGATGAAGAATCATAATTATATAATTGACAAGATATAAAAATATAAATGAATATGTATTTGTGCAATATAGTTGATATTTAAATAAAATAAAACTTCCTCAGCTACCACTTGGGTTGCTGGAAGATGACGGTGCCAAGGAAGAGGAAGGACTCCACAGTGTCGACTATTGAATCACACAGGGTGACTAACAACCACTTTGAGCAGTATTTGTAAAGGCTGCCCCCTAAAAGTTGATGACTCAAGTTGTCATAAGAGCAGAGTCGACTCACATTTGGTCAATCAGTGTCAGAGAAAAACTATTAACATTAATCCAATTGTACAAGCAGCTAATATTGACAAGCAGCTTAAAAAATAGTCAATCAAAATGTGACGGTCGGCACTAAATGAATCAATGTCTGGGGAAACACTGCTCGCAGCTTCGGTGCCGACTGTCAGTTAAACTACTTCTGAACCAGAACCCGGTACAAAGTACTCTACTGCTGCCCAGTGTGACTGACGGTAAGAGAGACGTGCCTGAGTGCACTAGGATTTTATAACTGAAATATGAGCAGGAGGCACACTTTCAATTTCTCTGACTGTGTGGAAATTGATGTTTTCACTTTTCATTATAAAAGGTACATAGGCTGATGAGTCGAACTGTACTGAACTGACACCAACTGAGCAGGGGAGTGAATGACTCATTTGTAGATAAGGTGTATTGGAGAAATACCATGAGTAAAAATGTCTTTAGTCAAACGAAAGGTATCTATAAATTAAGAAAAAGCACAAACCACAAGAACATGACAAAAGTAGTTTAATAAACTAATCTTTGGAACCTACTTCACACCTTGACTAGTCAGTTATGTGGAGGCGAGAAAGAGGCCACGGTGTGAACTCTCTCTTTCCATTCTTGACTCCACAAATTTCAGCTTTCATTTCAACAACCAAGTGAAAAACTATAAATGTCTTTAAAGGACAACGTGTCTTATGAACTAGTTCTGATTGAGCATAACCTGACCCTTACAGTCAGTAAACCTCATTACCTGAAAAGCCATGACACAAGGTAGAGTGCAGAAGTTCCTGATGGAGGTATCTGACATGGCCAGGTGGTAGGCCGGTACGGTGTTTTTCCCACAATTATCACAATTCAAACGTGTACCTGTGGAAAAGTTTTTAATTTTTAGTCTTCTGGGTTTTTTTTTGAAAGATTGCAGTATTAAATGCCAAAATGACGGACTCTTGCCCAGTACCTGACGCACTGACAGTCTGGACCTTGAATGCCATCACACAACTGCTGCTACAGAAGAGGTTCACAGAATCATCGCTGTTTTTGATTTCAACCATTTCTGCCAGCAATCGGGTAGTGCGACACATCAAACAAGGCACGGTTGTCTTGGTTTTCTATTATGAGATAAAAAAAAAAGAAAGAATGTAATGAATGGACAGAAACTAGAGATGTTTAATAGTCTTGTACATTGTATTAACTCACACTACACATTTTAAAATCAGCTTTTGTGAGAGTCTGCAACTTTTAATGTCAAACTGAATAATTATAATAATTGACCTTGAGTTCACACTCGGAACGGTATCCCCAGTCCGTTGTGTTCGTTGTCAATTGCTATAAAGATTATTCAAAAACAGGAAGACTGCATCCTCAACAGTGTTGACAAAAAGACAGAAAGGCAGCCTTACTTTGTGCATCTCAACTATGAACAGACAGTAAGAAGAAAATAAGAAAGAAGACCAAGACAACATGGTGTCAAGTTCACAACTGTAGCCACAGCATCTAAAATACGACTCCAGTAATATTAAATTGAGTCACTACTTTAAAACAGATCTATAGACAGTAGCCATGAAGGAAATTGGACCGCGGAGCAGTTCAAACTGCAAGACAGCCGACCAAAATGTTTGATCCATCTGATCATTTGAGAGCCAGATCATTAATTTTTCTGGCAGTTATCAATTAAATGCCATCTGATTTGGCAGAAATTTGGCTCGACTCTAAAATGTATCAGGCTTTAATCAGTCAAGTGTCTGTTCGGCACATAACCAAATTTTTTTTTTTTTTACAGTTTTAGCTGACATTCTTCAAAGGATCAGGTCACGTTTTATGACACCCTACAGCTGGGTGCCACCTGCATCAGTCTGACTCAAACTAGTTTGTGTTTTGTTTTCTTTTTACTGCCATACCTCTTTGTACTTGGCCAGACACTCTGCATTGCACAGAGTTTTGTTGCTGTCTTCCACCTTCAGCATGAGCGGTTTGCTGTGGCAGTAGGAGCCGCAGTTCACGCAGCCGGCTAAGGACAGGTTGTTCACTGTGCGGAAACGGTTAAAGCAGGCGTCACTGCAGATCTTGTGGACAGCCCCGCTCAGGACCACCTCATGTTTGCTCTGCAGGAGAGAAGGCAAAGGAACAGTGTGTGTTATTTCAGAGATTATCCTTTCATTTAAGTGTAGTTTACAGGGGAAGCGAGGTAAAAGGTTGTGTACCATTTCCTTACGGTTATATGCTTTTTAATTTCACAGGAAAATCCCAAAAACAAAAACAGAGTATGAACTGGTATTAGCTCTGAAAAAACTAATTCTGATGGATATGACTTTAATTGAAGAAAAATCTTCTTCTTTATTCGTTCGTTTATGACTGAATTTCCTATTATTATTATTATTATTATTGTGTGTACACGCTCAAGGCAAGAAGAAAAACTTTTATAATTATGTTTTGAAATTCTCCATTTGTCGAAAATTAATCTCCAACTATTTTGATTAACAATCGCTTGAGTAAATTTTTCAAGCACAAATATTATGTGAGGATTTTCTGCTTTTCTCTGTTTTACATCATTCTAAACTGAACATCTCCAGGTTTTGGGCACGTTGGTCAGACAAATCTTGAGACTGAAGACATCACCTTTTGAAATTGAATTAAAATAATAACGGGGGATTTTTCACTATTCTTTCACATTTTATAGACAAAATGATTAAAGACTCACCAAGAAAATAACTGGCAGATTAATCGATAATGATCATCATCATTAGTTGCAGCTCTATTCTGTTTTGACTTACAATGCTGTATCTGGTACACATGCTGCAGAGTGACTGTGGTGCCATCGGTTGGGGTGTTTTTTTGACGATGTTTTTCTTGTAGTTGAAGGAGGTCAGGCAGGTCTGGCTGCAGAATTCCTTCATGGCTCCTTTAGCATCTGGAGCCAGAATGACGTCCTGAGGCCGGAATATCAACCTGGGAGAATCAGAAGAGATAAAATTGATACGAGATTCAATTCCCAGAGTCAGTTTGGGTCATGAACACAATTGAGATTATCTCAAGCGCGAACCTCTGGGTCTGAAAAGTGCTTGAATTCAGCATTCTTTCTAATGACCAGCAGGGGGCAATTTCACTGATTCCATTGTAGTCAATGAGAAAATTGCCCTAATTCTCACCTGATTTATTACCTCAGTATTCACTTTTCTTATGCATTTATGGTCTCCGTTGCTAGTTCCAAGACTTCTTCACAGCAAGATGTTCATTTAGTAAATTATGGTCCCATTTAGAGTAAAATGGACGACAAAGCAGGGTATGTTTTAGGGCGTGGCTACCTTGTGATTGAAAAGTGTCAGGCTGTCAATCAAGATAGAGGCGAATTGTATCCACATTTAACTTTCCGTTTGGAAACATTTTGTTTTAAGCCTGTTTTTCGCTAGCCAATATTAGCATCCCATCACATCTAATGTGAATTACCGATGAACCTTAGTAGCGAGCTAGCTAGCGCCACTATCTTGTCCAAATATGGTCACTTTTAGTTCCAAAAAAACTAAGATGGTGACTAGGTCTGCAACTAATGACTATTTTGGTAGTCGATTAATACTATTCGGATTATGAATAGCAAAATGACACAATGCCTCTCATTTACTATTAGCCTTTAAATTAAACCAGAGGTTTACAATAAAATAAATACTGCTTTCAAAAATGTATCTTTTAATGAATGTTTCTGCCTCAACAACAGAAATGTCCACTGAAATCACGTCCTGATAAGCAGCTGATCTGCTGTTTAGTGAGGGAGCAGCTTTCACGCCAGTACTGCAACACCCCGGGACAAACTGACACTGTATTTCACTGCATTTCATTTGCCGTATTTACAAGAGGGGATCAATAACGATTTTGAAGTAGACAGCGTTTTACAACATAGTTTCCCCAAACTCAACAACTCACAAAACTCCGTCAAAGTATTTTGGAGCGGATTAGCCGCTGCCTCAGGAGAATTGTCTCTTCTTCAGAAAGTATGAAATTGCCCGCTGTTGTCTAATCTTGCGCGCTCGGCAGCAACACGTTCCCCAGCTGGGAACGTCGCCATGAGCGATGCAGCGTTTATGGTTGTAAAGTCAGGGCACATCTAGAAAGTGAATGTGACCGTTGTGTATCGCAATTATGTACAACACGCGCCTCCTCTTCACATGAAGGAGAGCTCAGACCTTTCTGGCTGAGTGAAGAGTGAAACGCTGCCACACTGTGGAGGTTTTAGGTTATGACGGTGTTACTGCAGCACTAATGTTGTCTTTAACGTTACTGTTCACGTCACTTTACTCTGTTAAACTGACGGTGTCGCTACAGCCGCTGACGTTATGAACGATTTTTATCGACAAATTCCATATTTGGGGCTTTCAAACAGTAGTCCGCCTTATGGTTTATTTACCAGTTTATAGTATTTTTACCCTTCACAAAAAAATCCATATTAACTCTCAACACTCCTTGGTATGGAAGGCAACTTTCCACTTTTGTTAACTCACTTTTGGCAATTGTGACAGGTCTTTGTGACTCCTTTGACTGTAGTGAGAGATGTGGTGAGGCAGGCAGTGGAGCAGAAGAGTGCTGGGGAGCCCTTCCTCTGGAACGCTGTCTGTCCTTTCATCAGGCTCTTCTTGCAGTTGAAACAGGACATGTGCAACGCTGAGGGGCTGACGACGGGCAGTGTTTCAGCAGGTGGCGTGACAGAGAAGACCGATCCGATCCTCAAGTCCTCCTATCAATAACAGAACCATGAGGTCAGCGATGGTGCAGTGATTCTTGACACACCAAATCTTGCCTGGTATAGTATGGAATACTTAAACTGGATATTATATTGAAAAGGGGAGAAGGTCATAATATATTTGAGGACTAGACATTCACATATTAGCAACAGCAGATGCTCTCTTTGAATTGAGTGAGTACCGTTCACAGGAGTTAGATTAAATTAATTATAGAGCACTTATTGAAATATCTGGAAATTAAAAATGTCAAAGATATTACCAAGATAAAGATTCTGATAAAGTGAGCATGATGAGAAATGTCTTTTATACAGCTGGCTGCAATACTTTCTTTCCTCTCCAAAACCGGTCAAATGCCTTAAATGAAAATTAAAAATACATTTTGTCAATGGTTGTTAAACGGTGGTAAAATTTTCTCTCAGTGTTTTAGAATAAAAAAAACCCTTAAATTTCTTTATGCATAAGAGTTGACAAATGAGATAATTTAGAGACAATTTATTACAGTGATCTTATAATGGAGTAACATCATGCCCATTTATGATAAATGTTACTGGATCAGGCTGAGTGAGATTGCCGTTGTGACTTTGTAAAAGTCACCATGGTGCTTATTTAGAGATGAGACCGAGATGTTAAATTGCCATTGGATTTCTGAAAGGGGCTTAACTTTTATAATATAGGATGTGTGTGTCCTACCTTTGCAGTGTTGGGCTCATCTTTCACGCTAGCTGTAGATGTCGAGGATATTAGAGCATGCTCGTACTCTTCGTCTACAGGTTCATCCTTCACCTTGACCAAAGGTGGTGAAGGAGATGACTTGACAGGCTGATTGGCAGAATGTAAAGTTTTCTACAACAGGAACAAACAGAAAAAAAACAAAATTGTTGTTGTTTAGAGTAGAATCCAAAACTTGACAGCCCTAAAGGACACTAAAGCAAGAAATATTTGAAAGCAGCACAGAAATGTACAAATGGCTTTACCTCTAGGGCTGGACTATATGGCCAAAAATGTTAGCATGATAAAGTTTCACATCTTTCGATATTGATAATTATCGCAATAAGTATACAATCGTTATTTCTTCCGAGTTTAAAGGCTGATTTTTGACCTTGAAGAGACCTGATGGTTAATTGTGGTTTAAACTCTTCTTGATGCTAAACAGTGGATCACATTACAAATCTGAGGCAGAACATTAAAAACAATTGTGATAAAATCTTTGTCAACAAATATACACGAGTAAAATTAAGAAAAAGCCTTTTCAGCCCTTCTTCCTAAAAAAAAAAGTCCTAAGTTGTGTATTAATCAAGTGAATATCACACACTTATTTAACATTTGTTGTTACTGAAAAAAAAATATCGCGATAATTATTGCTAGTGTTTTATTGTCCAGCCCTATTTGACTCAAGCCTGTTTTGTCTTTCTTATACTTACATTGTCCGATAGCTTAACTACTTTCATCCCGTTCATCATGGTGGCTGGAGATGAGCTGTCTCTTCCTGCAGCAACATGAGCAACATGGTTGTAAATGGGTGCAAAGTAGGTAATAAAGAAAATACATCCATTGCAGCAGTGACGTACAAATAACTAGATAAGATCACACAGACAGAAATTTGAACAAAATCTAAATCTAACCATAACCGGACAGTTTAAAATATTTACTTTTAATTGAAGGATGTTAAAAAGCATTAATTTTAAGATGCTTCACAATGACCCATTCTGATTTCTAGTGTCCTGGATTAAATAATACTTTATATAGTACAGCAGTTACACATCTCAGCATTTGATGGTGAGGTGTACTTGTCAAAAGATCCAAAATGTGGTAGGTTTGTCTCTTATCAGCCATTTCAAGAGCTTAATCAGACTTCTTTAGGGAGCTGATCATTTAAAAACGTGTCTGGTTGATACAATTGTACAAGTGAGAATTTCATGTTAATCACACACTGGTGGCTTTTCATTTTTCTTGACACCACACACACCGTTGCTCGCTTGAAGTCACTCACCTGCACTGGTCGTGGCTTCAGACGATGGAGACGAGCAGGACTGCATCGAGTCTACAGCCACTTTGACATCCTCCTCTGCGGGTGGTGGTAACACAGTGGGTTTCACATCTGTTTCCTCCTTAACAGAGTTACTGTGCTCTGCCTCTGAGGCTGTGGGGGAAATAAGAAATAATAGTGTGATTCTATAGAGCAGTGTTTTCAAGAAAATGAAAAGCAGGATTCGGTGACTATGATGGAGATAAGGTCGGGTATGGTTTTAATTTTATCTATTCCAACCCCATCACCACAAATCTTCTCACCGCTCTGAGACACTCTACACTTTGTCCTGGCTCATCTTCCTCTTCTAAAGTGATAGAAGCCTCGTATCCAAGAAAAATATATATATTGACATCACTTGTAGACATCATTTGTAGTAAGTAAAATGCTGCATCGTATTGGAGGTGCTTCCTCCATTGCACAAAATATCCTTACTGCAGGTGTTTTTTTAGTGAAGCTAAGCCAAAATTTTGAGTGTTTGCTGCAATTTCTGCCTTTTGTGCCTCAATTTATGTTGAAAATGTTTTAATTTATACAAAGGAAAACACAAAATTCAGATGGTAGGTGACAATTCAAAGTATAAAAATATAACAAAATATAATACAGTCCAGTTTTCAGGCTTAAAGATACATTTCTCCTGTAGATCATCTTTTCTCAGGTATCATCATCCCTGCTGAGTCAGCACACATGCAGGCTTGATTTAGTTCGCTCCTCTTTTGTCCTCTTTAATGCGACTGTGCCACATTTTCACCCTCAGTGATAAATTAATTAATTAAATGGAGCTATAAATATCTGGACTGTAATAAAAGTTCCTGTGTTTCATCAGATTTTCTGCTCCTGTTCAAAACTTTCTCAACATTCAAAATCTTTGTAATATTAACAGACTAACGTCACAGTTTAAGGAGAATTCATTATTTTTTTTAAAAGTCTACCTGTCCTAAACTCTTTTGTGCATCACATTATTGCTCTGCTGATATGGCAGCATCCTCTTCAGAGCATCTGACAGAAACAGCGACTCTACTAGATGACACAATGAAGTTTGAAACTAAGTGAAAACAATTCTCATTAGGCTGAAATCTCACCAAAAATTCACAAGCATCTCCAGTAAAGTGCAGCCCATGGTCTCAAACAGAAGAAGTTTGCGGCTCAGTTTTTAGAGTTTTATATTGCAAAACATACCATTTGTGGTACCTCACAGCCTGAGAGGTCTACTTAATTACCATCAGGGTGTTTGCCTTAACTGGATGGAGATGATTCACAAACAGGCGTGTGAACATGTTAAAGCGAGTCTCTCGCGAGACAAATTTTCCACTGCCGAGAAATATCATCACGTTTTATCTTGGGAGACCTCATATCATGCAGCCCTACTTTATACCTGTTGGTTGAGATTGTTTCTCTGAATCCTGATGAACTCATTAAGAAAAACACCTGCTTTACTTTACCTGTATTTAAAATGATAGGTGACGGGCTGCTGTCCTCATCCATCAAACTATTCTGCTCCTCCTCCTCTTTCATCTGAGCTTCCTGTTCCACCTGATCCACAGTACCAATGTCCATCATCTCATCGAGGTCCTCCGCTGTAGAAACCCTCAATTTACAGCCAAGAGACTCCTGTTTGATGTCAATGTCCTCCTTAGCATCAATGTCTAGGTCCGTCTTTCCATCTGTGTTTATCTCATTCTTGCGATCAGAAGTCTCGTCCATATTGGAGTCCTCACTGATATCAGGTCCTGTGGGACTTTCCTCTAAGCTGTTGTCCTTTACTCCCACATTTTCTTCTTTTAACTCAAACTCTTCCTCAGTTTTTACATCAGTACACTTTTTATCAGACTCTGAGGTGCTACCTGTCTCACCACCTTGAACCAAAACTGTGCTGACTGTCTCTTCTGTAGACAAAAATGTCTGTGACGGGGATGGATTTAGAGGGGATGCAGATACAGGACTAGGGACTACAACGGCCTCAGTTTCTTTACTTTCAACTTCTTTTTCAGCAACAAAGTTATTCTCCCCTCCATTTTCAGCAAGTCTAGGAGAAGCACCGGTAACAAGCATTGTGTCTCCAACATCTCCCGATGATCCTGGCTCTGAAACAGCTTCCATGGACTCTCCTTTCGTCCCCTCCGTTACCTGTGTAAGATAATCATTGGTTATAATTCTGTACAATTATTTTAAGTTTTTTATTTTGCTAGGATTGTTTCTTTCTATCGCAGCATCATGAGGATCTTTTGGTTTACTTCACTTTGTCAGGAAGGTCCTATTAAATTAATTTCTTGATTGAGAACAGATGTGGCACTGATCGGGTCTGAAATCACTTTTCACACAGTATTGTGTAGCTTTGGACTTTTTTTCCCTTAATAATAAAAACCCTTCATTTAAAAAACTGCACTTTGTGTTATCTTTGTCTAATATTTCGATTTGTTTGATGTTCTAAAACATTTCACTATGACAAACATGATAAAATAAGAAATCAAGTAGGAGACAAAAACCTTTTCACACCACTGTATCTGATCAGTGGGCCTCCTTTTTAGGAATGCACTGATCTGATATCAACCAAATAATGACTTGAATTACTTGGATTGAGTATCTGTGACTAGTGGGGTGATCTATTAGATTCAGTAACAATGGGCGTATAGCCACACCAGATTTTTTTTTTGCACGAACAAACAAAAAGGTGGAATTATTACAATACTGAAAGTAACACGTGAGTACAAAGTGACTAATGCAGCAGACTGACTGAGAGAAACAGAGTAATCACACAGCAAATACAGAGACATGTACAGTACAAGTGAATAAGTGTTACTTGCAAAGTACAAAACATTATCAGAAAAATATTCAGTAGCATTGTGTTTTTGTTTTGCATGACTCAAATAGAAGTCAAATGTAAGTGTCTGTCCGTTTTAGGTCTTCAGATTCACCATTTCGGTCAACATGGAAGGCGTCTGTAGCAAAACATCTGTTTTAAAGCAAAAAAGTAGTAGTCTGGATGTAGCCTAAGGTTGCAATATCTGCAAAGACAAAATTCGAGGGGTGGTGCTGGTAGTACTGAAAAACTTAACAACCAACTCAATCAAGCATCTCTAGAGGCATTTAGCCAAAGAAGAGAATTCACATGCTCAATTTTACACTGGTGTTGTATCAGTAATCTGCATCGGTTGATAGCCAAAGCACAGATACTGGTATCAGTATCAGGACTGAAATAGTCAAATCGGTGTATCCCAACCTTCTTTGGTGATTAAAACACGTTTTGCTGCGGACCCCTTCAGAAACCCGGATCACTTTAATGCCAGGTGTAAACAGACTTTTCCATTTTAGTCAGAATAGATGCCACCTCTGTGCCTGTTTCGCTCATAGTAAAGTATACCAACTGAATAAAACTGGAATAGATATCGAATAATTAACTGATAAAACGGACGGTGCAGCATTATTAGCATTGATAGTGAAAGAAAGTTATCTTTGATGCAATAAAGTTTTTGTTTTTACTGAATAGGCTCATTTTTGCATTCCAATATGGACTCCATCGTAAACCCAAATCCTGCAGTGTGCCGTGCAGAACATCTGGGCTACTTAACTTTAAAATGAAGCTACGCTATCGTGTGTGAGCGTAGTATATGCATAAAGAGCTAAAGTTATAATAAAACTAAAACTTACATTAGCATAATAAACTGACATTAGCATACGCGTTATTTCTCCGCGTTTTTAGTCCAATAAAACCAGCACGACATAACAAGTTACGTTAGCTTGTTGCTGATATAGCAACACTGCTCCTCACATGTAAACAACGAGCGCTACTGCTGCACAGCTGTTTAGGCATCAGCTACAACTTAAGTTGTCTTGTCCGTTTCTCATCGTTTTGATCAACCATGGTATGATGACGTGCTAGCTAACTGCATGACCTGTAAACAAGAGATTTAGCTCACCACTTGCTAAGCTAAGGCTAACAACGTTAGCTTGCTTACATATCCGCACACCTCTCTGCCTGACCATTAGCTCGCTAAGGTTAGCTAGCCTTTATCTTTAAATATGTTCACACCCAACAATAACAAACCACTTTGCTAATTAACTCATCTACTTTGGGTTGATGTTATATATGCAAACATGTGCATATAGCAACGCTGTAAGGAATGCATAAGTTAAGAGTCGTAACAACGTGCAGAACATTAACGTTACCGCGCCAGCGACTTGGACACACGAGACTTGATTGGTGGCCAGTTGTTGTCCGTCGCCAGTTTCCGTAGCTGCCATGTTTGCTCTAAAATCCCGCAATCCTTGGATGTGGCAAATGAAAGACGGCCTGTAAAATAAACTCTACAGCCGTGCAATCCTTTCTGAACGATTCTTCATTACATCCTTTGCACAAAGTCCAGTCTACCTTGTTGCAGAGAGAGCGTGTGTCTTCTTCTTTTGTTTACTTTTTGGCAGCTATTTAACTTCAGCAGCTCGCTACCGCCCCCGCTGATGTAACGTGTGAACTGCTTTGAGAATCACAAATACTTTATAGATCCCTGAGGGGACGCCAAGCAGTCACTATTGTGGCAGACAACACCCACCCCTCACACAGCCTCTGCAAGTTTGCCATCTGGGAGAAGGTACTGGAGCCTCTGTGCCTGCTCCACCAGACTGAGGAACACTTTCCCCTCCACCCATACCTGTCAAGTATCCCGTTTTGGCCGGGAAATTCCCGTATTTTACCCTTCCTTCCCGCCGTCCTCCCGTATTAGTA
>JAPMOB010246205.1:0-12271 GCA_029875015.1 Lepomis gibbosus | reverse complement strand
GCTAATAAAGTTGGCCAGATTTCTAGAAATGAGAGCTGCTCCTTCCCAAGAGGGATGGATGCCGTCTCTACGAATCAGACAAGGTCTTCCCCAGAAAGTCTGCCAATGATCTACAAAGCCCACATCGTTTTTGCATTCTGCAACTCTATGACCCACCAGTGGATCCATCATTATAAATGTATATTAGAGAGTAAAGTTTTTTTTTCAAACCCACAAAACTTTGAAAATCTTGTTTCCAAAGATACAAAATACTGCATGACTGGATACATTTTGGGGATTATCTTCAATCTCTGAACATCAGCTATCATTACATTTTACAACTCAGCTGCACAGCGCCACAGAGACTTAGTTGCCTCCTACCACTGATTTACCACCAGTCCTGTCTGGTTTCCAGTTGGTGGCTATCCAACATCAGTTCCTGGTGCTAAGTTGGTGGTCTGGCCAACACCAGGTTGTGGTTCCCTGAGCTGCTGCAACCTCCAGTCCCTACTGAGCTGCAGCAGCTGTCACTGGCTGTCTTCCTGAGGGGTACTGCCTATACCGCCAGACTCCTGGTCACCCTCTTGACCTACTCTGCCCTTCGGCTCTGCCTCCGTTGTGGCACTTGTTTGACTGCTTCTGCATTTGTTTGACAACTTACCTGCTTTTGGATCTTGTCTGCCTCACTCTCGTGTAAGCCTGTACACCTGTTGTTATTAAAACTGAACCTGTTCTGCCTTGGTGTCTGTGATTGGGCCTAAATTTCCTGTGTTCCTGTGTCTACATTTGATTTGAAAAACAGGGTTATGCTTGTTGTTGATCAGGCCAACATTACACTCTTACACCTTTGATAAGGTAATGCATAAAGCATGGTTAATAGTTCTTTCATGTGAAAGTAGTATTTTTTTAATCTTATGCTCAGCCTTTCTATATCATGTCTGTTTCGTCAAATCAAATCCAAGGGGACAGATTGACAACGAGGGGCTAGTCTCTTCTTATTTGGAGTAACAATATCAAGAACTAAGGCACACAATTCATTAAACCAGTAAACAGAGCCACCAATATTGGAAAACCTAAGAATTGTTTTGGACATGCCAGAGAAGAGAGCTGAAAACCCAGCTGCAGAGTGGTCATTAAAGATGCAAGACTTTAAAGTGTGTGAGAAGTCAGCATTGACTGTAGAATCTTGTCAAAAATTATACATTTTTTGCAGAAGTGAAATACAACTACCACACTAGATACTAATTCCCTGCTTAAATCTGGAAAGAAGGACTTACATATAAATTAACATCTGTTACAATCAAGCCTTAGCCAAATGAGTTCACACAATGATAATTAAGCCACCAGGTGAAGTCGAGTCTATGGCACAAGCTACACATGCAGCCGTGAGCATTTACACTTGTACGTCTGTGTCACTCTGCAATTACACAACCAAAATGCTAGTTGGCGGTGGAGTTTCTATGTTCCCTTGTGTTGACTTCTGCTGTTCACGATAGCCAAATTCCAGTTTATCCCTCTGTCAACTAGAAGAGCTTCACAATCATCATTTTACTCCCGTAAAATGATGATTGTGAAGCTCTTCTAGACTTTCTAAATATGATTGGCTAAATGGATCAAATTCTGATAGTGAAACAAGTCATTTCACGGGGGGCTGTGATTCACAACAAAAATGTCTCCACAGTTCTTGCGGTCTGTGAATGTCTCAGTCTTCACAGTAAACCTGGGTTTTTTAATCTGGTGTGGGTTTCTGTACGGTTGCACCAGAAGCGATGGGTTTCCTGTGATATTAGGATTCATGCTTTAGCTTAATAAGAGCAATTAAGAAAGCCAGATCAAAGTTAGAATATCCCATCCACATAGGTATTATATCTAAATAACTGATTAATGATGATTAACAATTACTAATAATAATTTCCTACATTCTCCTTTGACTTACCAATTTATGGTGCATATAGGTGATTCCACAGGTAAATATTAAAGTTTGTCCGCATAATTCATTGGCTATCAGTTTTCCCTTTTTGGAGAGGGGTGCCCTGAGGTAATTTTTAACAAGATTTAAATTCTGTTATTAAATGTGAATTCAATTCAATTCAATTCAATTTTATTTATTTAGCGCCAAATCACGTGAACACTGATTTCTTACAAATGCCAGAGTGTAAATCTGCTTTCTCTAACCAAATTAAAGGTAATGACCAGTTTGATGTATTCAAACCTTAATTCATGTAATTTGGTCAGGTGTTATTTGCAGGGGATCTAATCAAAAGCCATCCACTGTGGTAATGCACTATGGCAGATTTATCAACATATCTGTGCTGCTGCAGATATTTATTTAACTGAAGAAGCAGCTTTTAATACAATATAAAGTAGGTGTGGAAACAGGCACTGTAAGAATCAAATATTCATTTATAGATGCATTTATAAATGCAGACTGACTTACAGACATTCCAGCTTTAACAAAATTAAATGTTATTTTTTGATGCTGCTTTATACACATCTACCGTCAGGCCAGTGTTCAATCAAAAGTTATCGGTCAATATGAGCTAATTGCATTTATATCTGCATCAGCATTTATTTAACAGGCGATATATGACTCAGAAACAGATCCTTCACTCATGTCATGGTTGCTGCATGGTTTGCCCACCAGAGGGCGCTTTGCTGCTCCTTTATTCAAAATACTGCCACACCGCAAAAAACAAAACAATCAGCTGCCCGGAGTCTGCTGGAGCATGCAGAAACAATGAAGGAAAGTGGCTGTGTTTGTCATGATCCTGTCTGTGTGTCCTGTTGGGGAGTCTGGGTTTTAGTTTCTTGTCTTTAGTCTTGGTTCTTGTGTTCATTATTTTGGTCTGTTGGGTTTTGGCGTTCTGTCTTGTCTAGTGTTTTGTAACCTGTGTGTTTCCCCAGTGATCCCTCTGCATGTTTGTTTCTGTTTTCCTCTGCTCTCTCTCTCTCTCTCTCTCTCTCTCTCTCTCTCTCTCTCTCTCTCTCTCTCTCTCTCGGGCAGCCAGTCTGTGGCCTACTAGCCCGGAGGCTAGCATCTCGTTGAACTCTGCGTCAGATCCATGGCCGACCTTCTGAACTCTGTTGTCCCTCTGAACTGTTGGGTCGTCCTCCCGGGCGTCCTCCCGGGCGTCCTTCTGAACTCTGTTGCCCCTCTGACCTGTTGGGTCGTCCTCCGGGACAACCTCCTGAACTCTGTTGCCCACTTGATCTGCACAGCCTCCTGGGTCATCCTCCGGGACGACCTCCAGAACTCTGTTTTTCACCCCGCTTTGCCCAGCCTGATGGGTCGTCCTCCTGGGCGACCTCCTGAACTGTTTCCCCCCCCGGTTCTGCCTGGCCTCCCGAACTGTCCTCTAACCCTGGCCGCCCTGGTCGGCCCCCTAAACTGCCTTGCCCCGCCTTATTTGGTCCTAGAGACTTTTGTTTTTCTGGCCCTCCACCTGACCTCCCTCCGCCCACCCTGGCTGACTTACCCTCCTCCGTTCCTCCCTCTGCCCACCCTGGTTGGGTCTTGGACTGTGTTTTGGTTTTGTTGGGTGGTTTTGGGACGGGGCGGGGGGGGGGCTTCTGAGCCTTGTGAGCCTTCTGTTAGCCTGTGTTGCTGTGCCTTCCCTGTTCTGTTGTGATTTTGGATTTTCGTTTGCATTTTAGATTACTTTGTTTTTGGGCTTGATCAGCCACTAACCAGTAAATGTGCTCGCCTTTTGTTTAATAAACTGTTTTACTGAATCCAGTCTGGTAAATGATGAATGAGTAACGCTGCATAAAATATAATAATGTGAACGCATTGATCCTTCCTGCACTCCTGAGTTTTAGAGCCTATCATGGTCCGCATTGGCAAGCATTCATATTTCTAGCTCCACCCAATTAAAATGGAGGCTGTGCCTTTATTTACCCGTTGCCTATGATGAATCACTGTATCGGAGCTCCATTGATGATGGCTTTTTTTCATCCCCACACAAGCACTTCCATCAGGCTCAATATACTCAGACTTGACTGAACTTGTTTTGATGGCCTTTCTGAAACCGAAAACTCGGAGTTTGACAAGTCAGAGTTTGTCAACCCAGAGTTTGTTGAACCTACTTTCTGAAACAGGGCCCTGAAATAACCACTAAGGCATGAACTAAGTCAAAGGACTGGAACCTAAGACACAGAACAAAGAACTAAGATAAGAGACAAAACAGATATTAAGTAAACTAAAAGATGTGGATGAATGAAATAATATAAACGAGGCTACACAGAGACTTAAGCAGAATGAACAAAAAACAGATTAATGAAACTAGCAGAGAACATAAATTGACACCAAGCAAACAGATAAACAACATAGACTACTTAACAGATACAGAAAAGACTAAAATAACAAAACTGAGAACTAACCAAGGCAGGCAGGTTCACAGCATGACATTATCAGCAGGGGTCTACTATCAAAATCATTTTCGAAATCAAAATATCTGCTCATCAATCATCTCTTTTTCACTTTAATATTGGCAGCTGGTTTAGGGTCACTGTGTAAGGTATGTAGTTGGTGTGTTGGTTAAGATTAGAGGCTAGGGATGAATTATGTCAACTATGAGTATGTGTGTGTGTAAGTGTGAGAGAGAGAGTGAGAAAGTGAAGTGAAGAGAAGCAGAGTGTGTTTGAGTGTTATGGTATTTTATTCAGTAGTTCCAGAAACGTTCAAGTAAAGGAGTGCCACTTCTATCTCAAACTGTGACACACACACACACACACACACACACACAGACACACACACACACACACACACACACACACACACACACACACAGATATGTGTGTGTTGTGTGAGAGAGAATGAAAGACACAGTGGTACTCACCCACAGTATCACAGGGTTCATCTTTATAAACACAGAAATCGGTCCTGAAAGAGAAACAAGAACAAATTAACTCCGTCACTGTCTCACCATATTTCATTATTTTACTGAAAGTAGGCAATCACCCATATAGAATCCATCCACACTTTGAGTCTCTGCTTAAAGCTGGAGAGTAAGACTTTAAAATATAAATGAACGTCTGTCACATTTTAACAAATGTAACAGTCATTCAAGTTCACAAAATGCAGATTAAGCATATCAGGTAAATCTCTCTTTATTGTACAGTTTGAGTTAATATACTTTGGCAACATTGTATTATATACAGCCATACCAATAAAGCCACTGAACTGAAACTGAACAATGATGATGCAACTTTCTCTCCACATGGCTTTGGAGCAACCGTAGCAACAGACTAGCTATAGCAGCTGGGTGTGGGTCACAGCCTGTGGCGGAAAAACCTAAGAAGCCTCCAGGAAAAATGTCTGAGGCTCCAGATTAAAAAAAACGTGGCTTTCATAAGAAGGATTACAGTCAAACACAGACAACTATTGGTGTAGTTTGCCTCGCTGGAGAGTACTGAGAGAAGAGAAGGACTGAGGGCAGACATGATGTTGAGTAACTGCTTGATTGGTATTGATTTTATTATTAATTCTGTCCTACTGGGCTCTTAAACTGGATACAGGGAGTTTGGACCCAGATGGAAACTGAACAGGTACAAAGGGAAAGTGAAGGTTTATTTGCAAAAATGGTGAAACTTACAGATGAGATGAAATGAAGGAGGTATTCCAATACAAAAACACAGTAATCCACAACTGATGAGGTGTCTCGTCCATATGTCCTAACATATGAACACAAGAAAAAATCCAAACCGATGCAACAGGATACAACAGGTGATATTCCAGAAACTTAACATGAGTCACATAGGTAAGACTCTAAGCAGCAGTTCCGAACAACGACACCGCAGTGGGTGATAAACAACTACTTAAATACACAAGAGAGGTCGAGATAGCGAGACCAGGTAAAACACATTCTGGCAGGCACAAACAATTAACCCAGAAACTCAAGGACAAGAAGTAAAACAAAACAATGACAATCAGGGGCTGACAAAACTAGAAAGTAAAACAGGAAACACTGAAAATACACACACCCACAGCTCCAGAACTGTGACAATTTTTGAACACGAGCCTGGGGCAAGCTCATCTGTAGCCATACATTATGAGCATGTGTAAACATTGTTGGTCTGTCACTGTCACTGCCAGGAGGAGAGACAAAGCACGTCACAGAAGCGTCCCAGATGGGGCTCTCTGCTCTGCAGCGAATAGGTAGCTAGTCTATTTTTGATGGAAACCACATCAAGCAGCACAGAGCAGATCCTGTTCAGAAGCACTGGATCATTTCTAATGGCACAATGCTTATATTATACTACTGGCTGAAGAAACTAACTGCACTCCATGAACGCCTGGCAGCACAAATTAACCAACTGCTGATGGATGGGACCCACCCAGAATGGTTAACACAAGGATGGATAGTCCTGATCATGAAAGATCCCCAGAAGGGAACAATCCCATCCAGCTACCGGCCAATAACCTGCCTCTGTACAACATGGAAGCTCCTGTCGGCTAAGATGAGAAGGCACATGGCTCAATACATGGACAGAGCCCAGAAGGGAACGGGTAGTAATACCAGGAGAGCCAAGCACCAGCCACTGGTTGATAGAGCAGTCACTCGAGACTGCAAGACCAGGCAGACCAATCTGTGCACTGCCTGGATTGACTACAAGAAAGCCTACGACTCAATGCCGCATACATGGATACTGGAATGCTTGGAAATGTACAAGATCAACAGGACACTAATAGCCTAAATCAAGAACTCAATGGGGCAGTGGAAAAGTCTGGAAGCCAACTCAAAGCCAATTGCACAAGTCACCAACAAGTGCGGTATATACCGAGGAGCTGTTCTGCATAGGCCTGAACCCCTTCAGCCAGATAATCACAAAGATTGGCGATGGATACCGTTTCCGAAGTGGAACAATCATCAGTCACCTCCTCTACATGGACGACATCAAGCTGTATGCCAGAAATGAGCGAGACATCAACTCACTGATTCACACTACCAAGATCTACAGCAACGTCATTGGAATGTCTTTCAGACTGGACAAGTGTGGTCACATAGTATCCAAAAGAGGAAAGATGACAAGAACCGAGGGGATTGAACTACCAGAAGGCCACATTGCAGATGTTCAGGACAGCTACAAATATCTTGGGGTGCCGCAGGCTAATGGAAACCATGAGGTGGCAGCAGGGAAGTCCACCACAGCCAAATACCTACAGAGAGTGAGGCAGGTCCTGAAAGGTCAGCTGAATAGGAAAAACAAGATCTGAGCCATCAACACATACGCCCTGCCAGTCATCAGATACCCTGGTATAATAAACTGGCCAAAGGAGGAGATAGAGGCTACTGACATCAAGACAAGGATGCTCCTCACAATGCATGGAGGGTTTCACCCCAAATAGCGAGGGAGGCTAGTCAGTGTCAAGACCACAGTCCAGGATGAAACAACAAAGATCCAGGAGTACATCAGGAAGTTGGCCCACAAAGATGAAGGGCTTGGTAAGTACCTCAGGCAGCAGAAACCCGAGGCTGAAGATAAGGAAGACGAAGAACCTTCAAGGAGGGACAAGCCACTGCACGGCATGTACCACAGACAAGTCAATTTAAGAAGTGGCTGATATCAAGAAATCCAGTGGCTGGAAAAAGACAGCACAGAAGCACTAATCATGGCGACACAAGAACAGGCACTCAGTACAAGATCAATAGAGGCTGCGGTCTACCACACCAGACAGGACCCCAGTTGCAGACTGTGCAAGGATGGCCCTGAGACAGCACAGCACATAACAGCAGGGTGTAAGATCCAGGCAGGAAGTGCATACATGGAACGCCATAACCAGGTCTGCCATCTGCCACGAGTATGGGCTGGAAGTCCCAAGGTCAAAGTGGAAGACACCTTCGCCCCAGCCGAAGGTGAGCGGCTGTTAAAATCACGCTTGGACTCAGTGCGTGCCCACTTTTTTATACATTTTATGGTGCAGGTGTGACAAGTTAAAATAGCACATATTAATAACATGAGCACAAGATAATTAAATATGCAGTAGTAAATTCATGGTCTGTGATGCTGAAATGTGTGCTGATGTTAAAAAACAGTAATACATTCTGCAGAAGTTCATAAGAATGGCCTAAAACCATACAATTGAGTAATGTAGTCAAAATATGTTATCTGATTGTTGATTGATCTGAAGTGTTAAAACGCAAAAAAGTGGTTTATCGTACATTGTTTATTTTGTTCTTGATTGTGTAATTTGTGATTAAAAAGTGTTAATTTACGACCTACGAAAAGATCTTGAACTAGAATCTAGAGACTGACGCCTTCCGTCTCCGCCCACATGCCTGGGGATGTCGCGGTATTTTCCTCATTAGAGTAAAAGTTCTCGCTGAGGAAACATCTCTTTTCACTCTCGTGATTATTCCTCCGCATTTTAAGGTATGTTGTCAGTGTTAAAGACAAAGAGATTTCAAGTGTGTTTGTGTGACATTTTGAGTAAGATAGAACTATGTTTTGCTGAGTGTAGTAAAGTGTGTGTGTTAGCTAAGTCCCTGCTAAAGAGCACTGACCGACCGTAGCCATGCTGCGTGCGTTGTCATTTTGTCAACTGTGAATACACATGCTCATTGTGGTATATTTTGCACTATTATTGAGATGTTCATGCACTTTGGTGACTTGTGTAAGAGTTTACAGAGCTATTTTGTTGTTAGAGTAACATTATAAAGCGTGTTAATAAAGTTATAAAGTAGTTTTGCTAATGTGTGAGGAAACAGTTGCCTCTTTATACACTAAGCTATTTACTTGCTATTTAATGGCGGATTACTTTCTGTGTCTACTAATTTGCATTTTGTTGCAATATGTTAGTCTCATAGGACTTCAGTTTTTGTGTCAGTGAAAGTATGTGCATTCTCTACACCTAAGCCTTTTGCTGTATAAATTGTATATACTGTTTATTTTTGTAAATGATTTTGATTAAAGTAAAAGTTCTCGCTGAGGAAACATATCTTTTCACTCTCGTAATTATTTCTTCCCATTTTCAGGGGTGTAACACATGCACATAAGGGAGGAAAAAAGGCAAAACAAGGTCACCATGAATACCATGATGGTTGAGATATTTTAGTCCAGACCAGGGGTTCTCAACCTTTTGCAAGCTGCCCCCCCCCCCTTCCCGGTGCCCCCCCCATTACACCACCATAGATCGATATTTCGATAGATAGATCGTTCGATCTAGGCTGGGCTAGGCTATTATTTTTAGGCCCACACTATTATCATCATCATCAGTATAGGTAGGTAGGCTTATCATTAGGCCTACTAGGGGCTATTGCTATAATTGGGAATTGGCACCAGACCTCTGATATGAATTTATGCATTGGTTATTATTGTTACAGAACCTTGCAGGCGATAGGCCAGGCAGGTTAATGTGAGACCTGAGCCTGCTTTGCCTTGAAAAGATCCTCAATTCATGGCGCAGGGGTTAGGGCGGGATCGCATGCGCGAATCATTTGCGTTACAGCTGCGCCGCAGTTGCCGGAGCTAATCGCGGTCATTAAAGTCAATGCTCGTGAGTCCACCAGCTGCGGCCGCAGCACGTCTCAGAAGCGTCTCAGAAGCGGCCCAGAAGCGGCTCTCCGCTCCGCAGAGAATAGATAGCAGGTCTATTTTGGGCGCTAGCCGCGTCAAGCAGCACAGAGCAGATCGAACCAGGCAGGAAGTCAGACATAGAACGGCATTCAGTATCCGGTCAATTTTCAAAATAAAACACCATATGGAGACTCTTGATCGTAAAACAACAATAAACATGGTTAAAATGGACACAAAAGGAAATTGTTTAACTACGTAGCCTATTTAATCCTAGTAAAAGCACAGAATGCACACATTGATTACCAAATCAACAAAATCTAAACATATCAAAGTCAGGCAGGCAAAACGCTCTGATTCTGAGATGCTCCCTGTGGGAAATGCAGCCTGAAGTTGACGGAACGAAACATGGTTTCACATAGAGCTGTGGAGAAGGTAGTAGAAGCATGAAAATGACGAATTAATACCATGTCAATAACGTGGGGCAGGCTACACGGTCCGCTGTTGAAACGATTCTGAGACGCTTCCAGTAGACTTAGATGCCGGGCTATGGACGCATCAAAACCGGGGCGCAGCTGTAACGTGCCATAGACGGAGTCAGTGGATTTCCGGTGGGAGAGAGACTGACTGCCTGTGAGTGCTTTTGGACGGTGGGAGGGGCTCATGGCAGCACCCGCTGCTCTTGAGCACAATAACTGCAGAGTGATTCATGCTCTCCAGTCTCCAAACACCACAAAAGTCTCCAATAACACCAGTAAAATTCGCTAGACTTGACGCTAGTCGCTTTTGACAAAAAAGTCTCCAGGAGGATGATTTTTTTGTTGTTATAATAGTTCAACCACTTGCATTTCAACATGGGGGTAATGTTCGTGATTTTTTTTTTTCCAGATTTCTTTTCTTTCAGATTTTTTTCCCTCCCTCCCATCATGCCTTCTCCCCCCCAAATTAAATAGGTTGCTGTGAATGGCCATAACAACATGGCACGTCACGTTAAGAGTGTTAAATATATAAAGGATTATAAATGGAAGACGAGAGAACGACAGAAAATCAAATGTTTGGAGGCTAACATTTTATTTTGTTAGGTGCATGGTAAAACATGAAAAAGGAGTATTGAATAAGGATATTTCAACTCTTAATGTTAGTGTGGATGTTTTAAGGGAATGTGGAGAATCCTTTAGATCAATTTGACAAGTGCCTATGATTTACATGTGTGGGGCACTGGTCCTGGACTTAACTCGTCTCACCCTCCCTCAGTCTTGGTCTTGACTTAGTCTACACCCTTAAAAGTCTTGCTCTTATTTCAATACACTCAAAATCAAACATATTCAATTCAATCCAATTAATTTTAGCTCTGGTGAAAACTGTAGGAAGTATTTCCTAACACTTGATCCCAGTGTCCATCACATAGGGGTTGTACAGAGCAGTCCCCAATGTGAATGCGTTGCTGCTTCGACAACATTAGATAAATAGATTGGATTTTTAAAAACTTATCAAAAATACCAGCCTTTCATACAACCAAGTCTGAGGTATTTTGTTCTGAAAGGCTTTTCATGCAGCACACCTCTGATCTTGTGTAGCCTGGTATCTATACATTCTATGTGAGTGACATGAAATTATCCAGAGGCCCAGATATCAAATATCTTGTTATCTCCTCCTAAGAGGCTGTTAATAAACTGTAAGAGACATACTGCAGGCTTGTCCTCCACATGAGCTGTGTGCTAGTTACAGCAGAGTGCAGCAATACAGCCCCACAAATACTCACTCACAAATGCCGCTGAGCGACCATGCAGAAGAAACTGAGGGAGCAGATCGGATTTATAACCAGCCACCTCACGAACAAAAGGCAACTGTATTGATGCTCTCCTCCCTCTCCTTGAGGCAGGAGACAGGATAGAATCTGACAGCACACATCTTACTGATTTAAACAAAAGGATTCCTTTTACCCTCACTCTCCCTCCCTGAGGTTACAACAGGTAATATTAGCTAACCCTAAATTAGGAATGTTGTGCCAGACCCTGAAGCATGAGGATAGAAAAGAAACTAGTCTCACTGACACACTGAGGAAGGAGTGATTATACATTAGACTCCACAGTGTCACGAACAGGACAGGGATTTAAGGCCAGGGGCTGTGTCCAAGTTCAGGGGCTACCACACTTTAAGACCATAATATAAAGCCTGTCACAAGGCTCTGAAAAATAACATCTTCTTTTGACCGAATGTCAGGGACAATCAATTAGGGGTGCATGATTGAAGTCACAGTCTTGGTTGTTTCTTCTTCCCCTCATCCTTACTTGACAAATCTTTTGCCGTATTTGTATTAGCAGGGAGATGCATTGCATCAAAGCAAGTACTCCAAATTTTACTCTAAGCTGAATTAACAGATGACATGTACGTCTTCAGTTTAATTTGGGATTGGTAATGGCGGCGGCGGCGGCAGGTACGACGGGAGTTGTCTTAGCGCTCCTTGTTTATGTGCTTTTTTTGGACAATTTAAGATATAGACTCAATGACACGGCTTGTTTCTCATCACAATGCAAGTACTACAATGGCAGTAAAAAATATTCGGGAGCAATCTTACAAGTTCTACACACAACTGCAAACAACAAACATTTTGGATTTGGGAGACACGCCGCTGCGGCGGCTTTTGTTTTTCCATCTCTCTTTTACTGCTCAACTAAAAGCAGGAAGAGCAGTATACATACTTTACAAATTCCTCAAAGCCGTACTTTTATAATCGCCATCTGCCTACTCTTATCCGGGGACATACACCAGTGTCCGG
>JAPMOB010246200.1:0-10069 GCA_029875015.1 Lepomis gibbosus | reverse complement strand
TTACCTGGCGGTGATAGGATTAAAGCGCATTGTATGAACTCAACTGGTTGTAACGGACGTTCACTTGTATGTAAAAGTCCAGCACGTCAGCTTTAAAATAAATATTTACAGCTTTACAGGTTGACTAATTAGTTTGTAGTGTTTTATACTTGTCTGATTGCGGTTTGTTTAAAATTGTTAGAACAAAGTGGTCTCATGCATGATGATTTTTTTTTTTTACCCATTTGTCAGTTTTAAGGTGGAAGGGGCAACGTACCTGTTGTGCTAACCCCAGCACATTTACCATCATGCACCTCAATGTCACGGTGCATTGTTCCTTATCCATAAACACATGTTGCGGTGCTCACTTTATGACTTTACTTGTGCTACTGTAACACTACCCATCTAAATGTCATAACTACACCAGGAAACACATCCCCTAATAATGATTTCTCAAAAGCAAATGACTTGAGAGAATCTTACTTGTCAGTTGTGTCTATCGAACAGATCAATAATGAAGTCCAGGAAGAGTGGGATTAATATGAAGAATCGATGACGGTAAGACCCCTACAGCACCCAGTGAGACCTCCCATTAAGTCGACATACTGAACTAACAGACGGTATGTCTTGAAGCAGCACACAGTGTGAAAATACCACAGCTCGGTGCATCAGAAGAAGTTGTGATGGAGGTAAATATCATTATCGGCTAGTAAAGTTAACTCAAACTGCTTTAGAGACTAAAAGAAGCGGGAACGCTGCCTGAGCAGGAGCACAGAGAGAAACACCCAACTGTGAATACTTTCAAGTTGACATCAGCAGTATCCAGTCTGTAGGTGTGATTGTTGTGGAGCTGCAGTGGCTCGTTAGGAAGAAGGCGACTTTGTGTCACTGCAGGGTTGTGCTTCTTTTTCCTTCTCGTCGTCGTCGCCCAGAAAAAACAGCGGGAACATCCCCAAAATGCAGCCGATGGAGACCCCGATGGCTTTACCCTGCAGGAGAAGAAGAAATCACACTATTGTGATCAAAGTAAAAATCCTTCACTTGTTATTCTACTCACAAACTCTGGAATAAAACATCCTTATTATATTCCTTTGGACTTAAAAATACTTTAACTTAGGAGAGTCCGGAATCCGTTAAGTTGGTCAATAGTAGCCAGTTAGGGTCCTACATGGCAGGCATACAGAGGAGACATCTTCTGCTAAAGGTTTTGGAATAATGGTAAAAATACAGCCATATTATGATTTCAGAGGCAAAACCCATATTTCAGAAAAGTGTAGTTTTGGCTCTTCAGCTGCTGCTTCCTTTTAAGTTGTTATCTCCAGATACGCTTTTGATAGATTAGATCTTCCACTTTTTGCAGACAGCTGATGTCGGCAATCTCTTTCCATGCCTCTTCTGTGGATTCTCTCTCAGATTTTCTCTGATGTGCCTCCTCCACCAACAGAAGCCTTTCCTTCCTGCTCCAGTTTCCTGTAGTGTCGTCCCGACCCCTACTGCCGAAGGCTACTTGGTGTTAACTTGCTTATTTTCATTCCCATGTGTCATCTTTCTACAGTTGGCTATATAATTAAAACACACCAAAATAATTAATCTGAATATTAAAACTTCACCATGTGAGAGCTGAGCCTGGTCTGCCACATGTCCACCTGTTTGGGCGTCAGATCTGGAACCTGCATCCCCAGTTTGGAAGCCAGAGCCTCCACATAACCTGCAAGACTACACACACACACACACACACACACATAAACATTTGTGTAATCATACTTATGTGGACATTTTTTAACAATCCCTTATCTTAAATTTAATGATATCCTAATCCTAGCCTTAATTATGAAAAGATAAAGCAAACATATTCCTGTGTTGTGTGTTTGTTCCATCAAACCTTCCTAATCAAAAACTAATCATTAACAAAAATGTCCCCAGGTCGAAGATGTAAAATGAACTGGTTCTCCTGAAGGAAGAAGGACAAGGTACTCAAACACCAAAATAAACTACAACAGAATGCCTGTGTAAAAGCCTGAGAATTAAATAAAAGGCACTACAAGACAGGAAAAAGTGGACGACTTCCTTTTAAACTTCAAGGAGAAAAAAGAACAAACCTCAGGTCATTAATTCAGTATTTTAATTTAAAAACTCAGCAAACGCAGACTGCACCTTGAGCTGTTTTAACCTGCAACGTCTTCAACAGGCTTCACAAGTCTGCCTCAAAATAAAAATGAATCCTCAAACAGTCTGTGAAGCTGCTTACCCGAGACCTGCCAAGTCTGAAACCAGGTTCCCCAGAGCCGCAGCTGCAAAAACACAAAGAGGGAAACACTTTGATTTCTACCGTCCTCTGATGAAACACACACACAGAAAAAAAAAGCATCACATTTAGTGAAGGAGTTTCCTATTTTTAAATGTTCCAACATTCATTTCTTCCACTTTTTCATGATTAAAGAAGGTCTAATTTGAAATTTAAGGACTCAAAATTGGCATGTTTTGGGGTAAAACAATGTGATTTTAAACCTGTAGCTCCCTCTTTCTCTTTCCTGAGAGAGCCAAGGCGAGGGTAAAGAATATACTTCAAAAGTCATCCATTCATTATCAGATTTCAAATGTTTTCAGGGATCTTCAAGGCCTATGGGAACCCTCTTCCTATCTCTGGTAAACCTGAAATTGTCCTCATGTCACAATCTTGAGGTTTAATTTAAACTGAATCACAGACAGACAATCTTTTACAACCATCTTCTTTCGATCAATTCTCTGGGATTTGTGGGACCAAACCCCCTGAAGGAAACCTGCAGTTTGGTATGTTGACTCCTTATCTGGGACAGATTTAAGTTCACAGTCACGAGTCCCCACGCCCTCTTTCTGACGCTAGAAATGGGTTGCCTCTAACAATTTCTGTATCTTTCCCAAACCAACAATTCTGGCATTCATTTCACGCCTAATTCATGCAGCGACTGAGCAGCTGTGCTGAAATGAGAAAGCCAGCGAAGCTTCAAACGCCTCGCTCGTTTTTAACGCAACTGCTTCCATCCCTTTACGTGTGTACACACCGACGCACCGCTATACCTATTTAAACATATCACATCTCGCCCCTCTGTATGACAGCCTCTCATTTTTCACAACCATAAAAAAAACTTGAGCCTTCAGACTAGTTCATTTCCAGCGAACTGTCACTTCTGAGTATTTTAGACATCTAAAAATGAGCTCAGAGTTAAAGACAGTGAAAGGATCCCGTTGAGGTGGTTCAGATATTTGATTAGGATGCTTCCCTTTACAGGTTTTCGAGGCAACATCCAGCTGGAAGGAGACCTCGGGGAAGACCCAGAACAAGATGGTGGTATTACATGACCCATCTGGTTTAGGAAAGCCTCAGGATTCTCCAGGAAGAGCTGGAGGACAAGGCCGGGTATAAATATCCCTGAGCTACCTTGTTGCCTCTGCATGCTGAACCCAGATAAGTGTCAAGTGTCCCGGATAAGTAGATGGATGGGTGGATGATTGAGATTAAAATGTAATGGGACTAATAACTGGCTCATCTTAAGGCTGTAAATCCATCTTCAGCGCCTGTGTCGCCCCTCCAGCATGCCCCCATTTGTGGGAAACTTAAGCTCACCCACTCAAGACAACCAGAACAAATCTGTGAAAATCCATAAACTGCACACAGTGCCAAGTGGCCCACATTCTTCTCTGTATATTCAAAAAGAGAGGGGAGTCCAAACAATAGAGCAAAGCAGCAAAATAAAAGATGGGAGCCAGTAGGAGTGAGAGAAGGTGTGAAAGTTTTTTTTTTTATATATATATACAGATTACAGAGCCTCTTTGGAAAACCACGAAGACACTACTCAGCTTCTTTCTCCATCTGCCTTCGTGGTTTTACTGTCAGCTAAAAGCAGCCTCATAACATTTCCAGTTAATGTACTCCATCAACAATACTTGGCAGCTATTAATAATTCACAGTGTGGATGGATTTTCACACGGGATTGCTGACAATGTGGTAGAAAGAAGATTTGTTCACGGCGATTTAAACTCTAAAAAGGTGCTAAGATGTGTTTGTTTTGCCTTCAGCAGTGAAAGCGGCGATGCTTGAAGCTGAATGCACAGTGTTTCCCGCGGGAACTAAAGCCCCAGATGAACATCATCTTCTGAGCTTCCTTCACAAAAACAACAGAACCAAACTAAGCTAAGGCAGCGGTACGATCGTGCCTCATTTCAGCAGCGGCTCTGACATTGATTGCGTGTGACGGTGAAGTGCTGCGAGATGAAATAGGACTCAGCGATAAAACGCTGAGAAAAGGTCTCCCGTCAAATTCAAAATAAAAATACGGAATCAGTAAAATAGCTGAGCATCCCTGGACGATGGATGATGATGAAACAAATATAACGCAGCGCCTGGATGTATAAACGCGCCGGAGCAGAACCACTGATCTAGAGCCTGTCTCCAGCCTCTGATTTGCACTTTGCAGAGGAAATTGGAGCCAAGTATCCATGGAAACAGAATAATCTAGGGAAGGCGAGCTCCAGCGCCTGTATGGTTTTCACAACGTAATGAAGACCACAACTGAGACCCAGATCTGCAGCCATGATGACAGACAGGCTGTTTTGCAAAGAGCTGCAACAACAATGAGGAGCTGCAAGTTTTATTTCACTAAACAACTAGTGACATATATGGCTGTAAAATACAAAAGTCTTTCATGATGGAAGTGGCAGCATCGCTTTCAGACACTACATGTACTGTGTGACTTAGTGGCAGCCTGAAAATCAATAACACTTTATAGCGTGGTGATAAGATCTTTTATAAAGGATGCCCTCACCACCTCCTGTTGGACGCAGAACAGAAGGAAGCGTTTGTTTCTGGTGTGAAGCCCGAACTCTAACTAATAAATTTGCTGCTGTGTGGGTTGAAGGGTTTCCCCTATTTTAAAAATGATCACTTCCTGAGAGTATACTGATCTTATATCACTCTTTTCTCAAGAAAAATGGGATTTCTGTCCATGAATCAAGTTTGATCTTATTAAACACAGAATTGCAAAAAAATTACAGGTAATTTTTTTTGTAAAACAACAGATATTTTCACAACTACCAGCAGGCGGTTCAATGATCGGTTATGGTATAGTTAGTTAGTAGGAATTTTTATTGTTCCAATTCCAAAAAAAATAAACAAACTAAATATTTAAGTTTTGGATTAAAATAAATATTTCGGGGGGAATTAACTGACATACAGGTGTAATGAGTGGAGCTGTCATTATCCTTTATTATCTTGATTATCCATTTAGTCTATAAAATATTACAAAATAGTGAAAATGCCCAATTTAATTTCACAGAGGCCAAGAAGACGTCTCAACAGTCCAAAACCTAAAAGATATTCACTTTAAAAATATAAAAAACTCACACAGCGGCAGCAATCCGTTACATTTAAGAGGCTGGAACCAGAGAATGTCAACTTTAATATATATATACACAGTAGTCACTGCTGTGTTTCTGCCTGCAGAAATATGAATGAAGTAATCTGTGCGTTACGGTGGGCGGCACAGTGGGCCAGTGGATAGCACTGTGGCCTCATGGCAAGAAGGTTGCAGGTTCAAACCCCGTCATCCTAGCCTTTCTGTGTGGAGTTTGCATATTCTCCCCCTGTCTGCGTGGGTTTCCTCCAGGTGCTCCGGTTTCCCCCACCATCAGACACATGTTAGGTTCTCCAGTCAGTGCCATTGACTAAACACTGATATATACATCTGGAGTTGGTCCCCCCGAGCGCTGCACAGTGGCTGCCCACTGCTCCATTGAGGGATGGGTTAAATGCAGAGAATGACAATAAAGCATCTTCTTCTTAAAGCAGCAGTAGGTCATTTTTATAAAAATAACATCATATTAGCTGAAACTGTCACTATATCCTGACAGCAGTACATGAGTCAAATAATCTGTTAAAAAATCTGGTTCCTACTGCTCCCAATGCCAGTGGCAAGAATCCAGCACTTCCAGCTCAAAACTACTAATCAGAGCCACGAGGACACTCCAACTCCTCTCGCATGCCCTCACTCCGTCAGCCTCAATATCTTCAGCGCAGCTTCAGAAGTTCTGCAAACACAACGTCTGAGAAACAACCACCAGCACTGAAAGAATGGCCCATCCCTCCTTTGCCAACAATAATGTTTAGCACAAAACACATCTGTGAATACGTCCGGCTCCACACAGAGATTTGGACTCATTATGTTCGATACTGTTTGTGCACATATCAGCCAGTGGCAAAGAGGCATGATGACAAACAGTGGGGAATAACTTTTGAAGGTTCTTTAAATGAACATTTGCAACAAGCTGAGAGTTAACATGTGTATCATTATATCAGAGAAGATGAAACCAATAGAAAAAAATGATAACCAATCAAAACTGTTGATGCCTAATTCTGTTGATTAACTAACTGATTAATTATAAATTGAATGGAGAATTAGTCAACAAAATGAAGTCAATTTAGATTTAATTGTGACTCGACTGCAGATTGCCCGGTGTGTTTCCCTACATGCTCTTACCTGCCATGGTGGAGATCCCCAGAGTGACTCCGATAGAGAGCTCAATCTGTGTTCCCTGGAGAAGAGAAAATAATAAGATGAGGTGTTCGTCCAGACTCGGTGTCACCACAGAGGAAGACAAGTAATTCCAGTCAAATTAAACTTTATCACTGTGTAATGAAATCCACTTACTGCTGCAATCATGATGGCATTATCAAGGAAACCAAATCCAACAAAGGGGAGGGCATTGTGGAACAAAACTGCAAACAAACGGAGAGAGAGAAGCAAATAAACAACAGGAAATCTGAAATTTAAATTTAAGTTTGTCTTTTTGTGCTGCACAGAGCACATTCATCAACCTGCCTGGTTAATTAATTAATTAAATACACCAAAATGTAAAGTGAATGTGAAGGGAACTTATTTGAAGGAGCCCTCAAATAACTGTTAGTCCTGTTTGAATCTTAGTGCACTTTGAATTGCCTTGTTGTTGAAATGTGCTGTACAAATAAACTTGCCATACATCCACTGCATGTGTGGCTAAGAAAAGAGGGTTTGTAACAATGCTGCGGCTCACTTGTTCTGATCCTTTTTTATACACAGCTTATGGGATAATAAAGTATTTCCTCTATTTTAGTCTGTGCTTTTCTTTCCAGTGTCTGGCATCACAATTAAAAGCTGCATTACTTTACTTAAAAATTTTAGAAAACAGCAGAAAAACAAGAGAATTATTACGCCCCAATTATTCTGAATCCCATCAGGCTTCTGTAGTTTAGCGATCCATGTGCAAGTTTAATAATCCGTGGGCCCGGTCTATTAATCTGTTCTCTTGGTTTAGCAATCTGGGGTGGATGGATATCCTCTACAATATAATTTTTCTGCTTTATTTGATCCTTGGTTGGGCTCCACAGTTTTTCTCTGCAGATAAATACAGTTTTGGAAATTACTCCTTTTCTTGTTATTTCGTTTAAGAGGACAAATCGGCAGCTTTAAACTGACGGTGGAATCAGATTAGGAGGTCAGTTATTGAACTGAGGTTCAGACTTCACAGAACAAGCTGCTGATGGAATGATTGACAAGAAAAAAATAAATAAATAAAAAAAAATAAATAAAGCTAATTACAGACTGGTCAGTAACACAAACAGCTTTGGTTTCTAGCGATCAACAACTCAAAGTACTTATTAAAAAGTAAACTGCCTGAAGCCAGAACTGCTGACAATATAGCGACACTTATGGAGGGTGGAGAATTTCAGGTTGCAATTTATTTCCAAAATATAGAGGATTAGTGTGTGTGTGTGTCAGATTTAATCTCTCACCATATCTGATCTGGGCTGCAGTCAGCGGCGAGGTCTCCAGGGTTTCTGAAGAGAAAAAGAAAACATTAAAACACATCAAACATTCATTAACTGCTGAGGTTGGACTTTAAGTGTCGGCAGCAACACGGAGACTCCGTTTGCTCAAACCTAAACTCATTACAGTCGCCTCTTATTTACACAACCACAAACAGCACCGTCACCCTCAGCTGATCAACCAAAACTGGACATGTGAAGGTCATCATGCTGGGCTCAACTCCAACCCCGAACCTGCATGTCGTTTATCATTTCGGCTTTGTCGCACCATCAGTTATTAAATGAAGAAGAAAATGCCAATGTGAAACAACAAGGTATGACTTTAAAATGATTTGTTTTGCCTTTCATCAGCCACCACATTAATAATGTCATCACAGAAGTGCGAACATGCAGCATACCAATGACTTCCTTGCTTGAATTGAAATGCTTTTTGACCAAAATGACACCAAGCTTCAAGAGTTGTGCAGTATCTTGGCTAGAATCTTAATTTTGCAAGTCTAAGACTGTAAAGTGTCCACACAGAGAGCCTCTGCAGTACCACAGCTGTGTCTGTACAAAAGAAAGATGAAGCTGTCTGAACGTGGCCTTAGAGCAGAGTACCTCCAATATGGGTGCCCGAGGTTACAGTACTTCAAGTTGGATGAACTCTCTCTCTCTTACCAACCCTGAACCAGTTTAAACCAGTAGTTGAAACTACTGCAGGCTTCTGTACTACACAGTTTCTATTATTTAAATTACTCTAATGTCAAAAAGTAATGGATTTGTAGATGTAAACATCTGATACATACCATATTTGATTGGCAACTAGGCATTAAACAGACAGAGTGAAGGAATACACTGACAATAACTAACCGCAATCAATTAACACATTCAAGTAATAGAATAAATACAAATATAAAGTGGTTATAATCGATATATAATAATATCTGAAATGACTATGTGAAGGTGTCTCTGGTAGTGATGAACCTACAGAGACTTATCAGCTGAACTTGCTGCTTCACTCAGTTTTACAGAGCTTTACGGTGAGTTTTAGCTTGTTAGCGGATCGATACACACGTATCGATCCGGTTCACGCTCACCGCTCTCAGTGTGTTGTTTTTAGAGGAAAAAAAAGCACACAAAAAAAACACTGTATACAAGCTGAGAGCAGCCGACAGGAGCCACTGTAAGAGACCAGCTGGTGAGCATGGTGGAGCATTTCACAGTGAAAGAGCCAGATATTTCCTTCATGAGCTGGTGGAGACCAAACACGGAGCTGAGAGAGAGAATACTGCACTTAAATTCATCAGGTGACACAAACAAGGTTTTCTTAACAGCTGGATGTGGAAATAAGCAACTTTTTGTCAAACAAGTTCAACTTTAAAGGTGATGTCTATGCTAATGTTCACAACTCGTTTCTGCTGCCCCCATCTGGCCCAGAAAGTTACTGCAGGTCTAAGATTATGTTGATTATCGTTAGTATAAAATGGCTGTCACAATTTTTGTTATTAATTGCCATTTCATTAATTGTGCCATGGAAGGTCATGTCAGTACTTGTCAAAAAGCAAGATATATTTTCAATGTAAGATATATTTTGATGGTCGATAGATAAGAGATAGAGAGAAAGCTAGAGAGAGTCCTTCCTTCCTGTTGTTTGTGACTTTCTGCTTTAACAACGTTGTTGAACGTAAACATGCATAAAATAATAAAGCACACTGAACTAAATATAAAATTATATTCCAATGATTGAAAAAAAAGGGAAAGGTTTGACACATGGAAAATAAACAACCAGAAGTTTTGGGTAAAACAGAGGGCAGGAGTGCATGTGTCTGATTTACACTGAGAGACTCAGTAATTTCACATCCTGGATTGGTCAACAGTCTAACTTTAATTGGTTAGAGAGCAGCAGAGACGTAGCAGACAAGTTGGTGTGTTGAGCACCCTGGGGAGACTCAGGATAAGTGTGTCACCGGAGCAGAGTGCAATCTGGGCCAGAGACCAATTACAGGAGTAGATCGCTTATAGCAAAAGATTACTCTGTTGAGTCCTGAAACCTGCGTGAGAGGCAAGCAGATAAATGCACAAACTTTTCTATCAAGTTATGGGAAAATAACCAGAGAGATGCCGATGGTGAGTGAGTGTGATCTTTCAAAACAAAACATGCAGCAGCAGGCTGGACAGAATCCAACCTCTCTGAACCACCGGCCACTGTGAAAAGGTCAGGGTGTATTTTAGGATCCAGGAGTCAAACGCTCCTTCCCAAACAGATCCAGA
>JAPMOB010246199.1:0-31713 GCA_029875015.1 Lepomis gibbosus | reverse complement strand
AAGGAGAAGCAGCGTTCAGTTATTATGCTCTGTATATTTGGAACAAACTCCCAGATAACTGCAGGTCTGCTGAAACTGTCTTTTAAATCAAGACTGAAGACTTTTCTTTTTACCACTGCTTTTAATTAAATATTTAAGATTTTTAATTTTATTGATAACTTACACTGCACTGTAACTTTAAACTGTTTTTTTTTTGTTTGTTTGTTTGTTTTTGTCTTTATATATTTCCCTGTTGCTTTTATGTTTTATGTAAAGCACTTTGAATTACCTTGTTGTTGAAATGTGCTATACAAATAAACTTGCCTTGCCTAATCAAGCTTCTGTCCACCTTATTTGCCAGGAGCAAGGCACCTCTAGTTTCCCTGTATACTATATTTAATACATGTTTCTGTATCAATCTTAATTTTAATGTAATTTCTACGTATTTTGGCTTATTTCACATCTGAAATCTAAATCTGAAAATTATTACAACCGTTTTAAATTATACTTATAACCTACTTACAATAAATGTACATAAAAAATAATCTTTTGATCCTTTAGCTTTTTAATTTCTAAAACAGCTCCCCACGTTTTCTTTTCTTTCAGTCATTTACGTCAGTCAGGTTGAGCTCAGCACCTCATTAGCTCAGTTCATGTGAGTTCTGCTTGGATTTCAAACCAGCCTTATCTCATGCCAAACTGAAAACAGAAGCTGTGTTGTAATGTGTCACCTTTAAAAACTGACAGGGGAGCAAAAGCTTTATCTGAGCCCTTTGCTGCGCTAGTCTAGCCCTGCTACTTAAAGGTTGTGTGACACACATTAACCAGAGAAACTCAAAACAACATTGCATTGAACACACAAACTGTGGTGGTGGAGCTGTAACAGAACAATGCACGAGTTTTACATGATTGAGTTTCAGAGGATCTCTGCAAAAATGATCAGGAGTCCTAGTGAAAGGCTGGACCATCCTCTCTTTACCTCTACTGAACAATGAATGGATGAAATTTTCATGGATACGATATAGTGTGGGAGCTCTGAGTGTATGGTGCAAAGAAAATAAGGATGATGGCTCGTGTTCAAAAATGAAAAATAACTGAAATATCATTATCATATGATCATTAATCATTCAGGTTCGCTATCCATGTGATCCATTTTTTCTGGAATTACTTCTTATCAAAGCAATAGTCTCTATGAAACCTGTTGAAGCAGAATAGGTATTTCTGCCACAATTTCACCTACTTCCAAGGGGTATAAGGAAGAAACATATTAAAACTCAAAGCTGGGTGAGCAATGTTAGCGAAACGAGGTAGATTCAGCTAGATTCTGAAAGTATCCAACTGAAAAAAAATCCCACCAAAGCCAAATTTTTATGCACAATGAGTGCACATCAGAGTGTGAACAGTTAGGCAGGTAGGTAGACAGCCAATCATTTCATTTAGGCAGTATTAAATGATTGGCTGTGCTTTTTACAATTTTGCGACAGCCACAAATTGTTTTTATTTGTTTGATTTATTGATTGCTGTCAGGATTTCTGGATAGAGATGTTGTGGCTGAATTTATGTAATTATGAATGAAAGTAATTTTTCAATATTGTGAACACTATGAACAAAACCATTCTACCCTTTCAAAGGTTTCCCCTCTTTGGTATTTTCAACAGTCCAAAAACTGTGTTAAGTGATTGTTTGCAAACACAGAGCGATGTGAAGGCCTTTTGTGCCCAAAATTGTGAAACTTGATCTGTGATATTTGATTGTTTTTAACCTTTAACTTATTATCAATTAATGAATTGATTGTATATTAATTATATGTATTATTTATTTAGTGGCTAAATTAAAATGTCTTTAGTGGCTGATGGCCCAGCTACTTAAATGTGGTGTGTGTTAAGGGTTATTTCTGATGTGGCACAGTGTCTTCCATATATTATGTGCTGTGACATGTCTGACCGCTATTTGTTATTTGTCACTGGTGCAATTAATGATTAAATTCATTATAGATTATTCTTCCGATTATTTTCACGATTGATAAATTAATTGTTCAGTATAAATATCTAAAACATTGTGAAAAAAAATCATCATAATATCCCAGAGCACAAAGTGGCTTCTTATGTCTAATCAATAGTTCAAAACCCAAATGACCCAGTGACAAATCACTGAAATGACTAATCAATTATCAAAATATTTGTCAATTAATTTTCTTTAGATCCAAAAAAAAAATCAATTAATCAACTAATCATTGCAGCTCTATTTTTCACTGTGTATGGGCAACAAAAATAGTTTCCGGTCTGGGGATTCATAATGTTACAGTGTGATATTTACTCAGCACTTAAGATCATTGATATTCATCTTGACAACATACAGAAAACAAAAAAACAGTGGAAAAAATCCCAAATCCCAGTATTAGCATGTCCTAATGCAGATGTGTACTGCTGTGGTGATGAAATCTTACCACAAAATTTCTGTCTGTTTTCTTGTGACACGAAAGACAAAGCAGTTATTGTTTTTTTTTAAAAACAAAGTGAAATCCAGGACACGCAGAGTAACACAAAGGTTAGCTGTCACACTCGTTGATACAGCACATCTCCTCTGACTGACTCCAACAAATGGAAACTGGATACAGAGACCAACACAGACACAAAACAATGGTCATCTTTGGTGAGCGTTGGGGGGGGAAAGCAACGCAAATGATAATCAAATAACACTGGTGGGAGAGCGGGCTGAGCTGCCAGACGAGGCGATTTGAGGAGACAGATGAAAACACAGCGCCTATTGGCACAGATGGCTTGGATTATGGAAATCATCATGAGAGAGGACCTTTCAAATCTCCCAGAGGAGCTCTGTGCTTGCTATTCTTGGAAAATTCTCACCCTGAAGAATGTTAGTTCACATCAAAATCCCTCCTGGACAGATCCTCCTGGCACAAGCCCTCCACCCTGAGTATTTAAAAGGACCCATACTGTCAACATTACCAGACAAAATGGGATTTAGGAGGGCCTGTGCACAACGTGTTAAAATAAACAGAACTGATGTGTAGATTTGTGAATATGATTAGAGATCAGATGAAGGAGATTTCCTGGGATGTACAGTGAACATAACACATAGAAAAGGCAGAAATGGAACAACGCAAGAGGAAATAGGGCAGGGGTTGGTTTCAATTATACTGCTAATGGAGTGAAACAAAACAGATGATGACCTTGATTCACTGCAGTGCTGAAGTTTACCAAAACATGGCAGAGTGAGCTGCTGCTCAACTGTATTTTGTATGTTATGTGGTACTCTGGTTAAATAATAAAGAGGAATAGTTAGACTACTGCTTAAACAGATAAATGTTGTTGGGTAATGCCTTTTTGCTATTTAATACTAGTTTCATGTATGTAGTCTATGGTTATCTTATGGTGTGTTAGCGACAGGGACACATGCTAGTGCTGCCATCTAGGCACTTGGAGGCACACTACTACCACTTCTCTAGAAGGACTATTTCAGGCTAAACGTGACTTTACTAGATGAAAGCTGCATCTCATCTAACAGTTTCAAAACAGAACACAGCTGTGTTTTTAGAGAAGAACAGACCTGTTATTTATTTATTTTATTTTTTATTTTATCATTTACCAGTGAATCTATATAACCCCAAAACTATACATTTATTTAGAAAAATAGGAAAAACTCCACAAAAAGGGAGAAACCAGCAGAAGAGAGATTTGTCTTCCAGGATGGACAGATGATGATACTGATAACACCAACTTACTAAAACTTGACCCAACCAAAAACATGATATAAAAAGAGGATAATAATTATTACCTGAATCCTCATCAGTGGCAGAGACCCTGATCACTGGTTCTCCAGGGTCTCTGTTCTCCGCCACATTGGCGTTGTAGATACTCTGACTGAAGACAGGCGGCTGGTCGTTCACGTCCCCCACCTCCACTGTCAGAGTTTGGGTGGAGGAGAGTGAAGGCAGGCCGTGGTCCACTGCGCGGACGGTCAACCGATGGAAACGTTGTGTCTCATAGTCCAGAGGGGCTGAGAGAATCAAAAGGCCTGTAGAAGATAGAATGATGGACAAGAGGGGGAATGGCTTCTTAATCTTGGAGAGGTTGCTTGAAACTTTCTGAAGTCACATGCAATAAAACAAAACATCCAAGTTTTTTAAAAACACATTACATAAACAAACATTATTCTTAAGGATCCTGTGAACTTAGTTTTTTTCTATATAATTATACTTACAATATGCACTGACAGGGACATCTTACATTTAAAAAATAAAGATTGCAGTGCTCTGGTGGTCTAACAATGTAATGGAAACATTGCTTCTGAATTTTCTCTACTGCAATATCTTCTTTCTTATTGGCCGAGCCAATACAGATATAACAGCAGTAAGCTAGTATCTGCAGATATACCAGCCCTGCCTGTGGTTCTTTATTAGAAATAGTCATTAATACATCAGTCCTACCTGTTTTCTCCTCTAGTGTGAAGAATGCTTTCTTGTTTCCAGCCATGATCACGTAAGAGACGACCCCATTTTCACCTTGATCTCCATCTATGGCCACAAAATGATGCAGCAGACTCCCCACCTCTGCATCCTCCATCACCTGAGCAGTGTCTGCTGATATAAACACCGGTCGGTTATCGTTCACATCCAGCAGGAAGACCTGAGCTGTCACCGACGTTTGTTTGCGCTCCTCTCTCCTCCTCGCCTGGTCGGTGGCTGTCACAGTGAAGGCAAAGCTGGGGATGGTCTCCCGGTCTAAAGGAGCTACTACAGTCAGAGTTCCTGTGTGAGGGTTGATCTGAAAGGGGAAGCGTGATGAAGACCTGCTGAGTTGTGGGTCAAAGTTCAGGGAGTAGCGGAGGGCACTGTTAGGAAAGGTCCCATCAGCGTCCCGGGCATGAAAAGCAAACGCCAGTGATCCGACTGCAGCATCCTCCCACAGACCAAACGTCACCAGTTTATCAGGGAACCAGGGTGTGTGGTCGTTTACATCCTCCACTATCACACTGACCAGCACAGATGTGTTCACTCCAGGAGCGAGTTCTATATCTTCAGCTCGAACCATGAGGAAGTACTGCATGGCGGACTCATAATCCAGCGGCTGGTTAATATATATGTCACCAGAGGAGCTGTCAATGCCGAAGTGAACGCTCCCATCGCCCTCAGAGATGGAATAATGGAATCTTCCTTCATCTGAAACACTGGCAGAGCCGATGACAGTAGCAAGCGCCGTGTCCTCCTTCACCGTAAAACGCCTCACAATTTGGTGGTCAGAGCTGCCATACAGAGCCTCTAACCCATGAACCTGCAGGTAAAATACGTCAAGTGTGATATTGCTTGTTGGTTTATTTGCACAACATCAACATTTTAACAGTCACAGTAAAATCATGACAGGTCAAACACTAGGAAGAATTAAAAAGTGGAGGTGGTAGGGACACACAAAAAAAGAGCAAATAATGTGACTCCCACTGAAGAGACACAAAAGCTCCCAGACTGGTAATTTTCTGAATATACATACCCAACACTGTGTCACCCTGTGGTCTAAATAAAGACCTTGATAAACTGTAAATCCCTTTGTGGAAAATTAATTAATGTGTCCTACTTTTTTTTCTTTTCTTTTGCAAAATCACAACATTGTGACTAAAAAAATATGTATTATATATCAAACATAGGCTAGAGCCTGTTTTAGGACAATTACTTTGTGTTTCATTCATATAGTGGTGACTATTTTTGTATCATCTCCTAACTATAGGTGCAGTATTTTGTACAGTATGTACACATACACTTAGGAGAATGCAACTCTATTTGTGAACTGTGATTATTATGCTGAAAAAATAAAAATTACAGACATAAAGTTGCATAAACTGAACAAACCATCGTTTGTGATTTGTAAAACACAGAGAATGGCAGACTTTGCATAAAAGGCATCTGTGTGTTCACCAATTATCTGCAGTAACTTGTGAAAAAGTAAATTACATAATTAACATATCATTCATGCAAGAGTTCAAGAGTCATCTCTGAAAATAATTTAGAATCAATACAGTATAAAAAGAAAATTATAAGGCATGGTATGAAGTTGAGGAAAGACTGTACCTGTACATGAATGACTGCGGTATCCTCCAGAGGTGTGGCTCCGTTGTCCTTGGCACTTATTTTGAGAGTGTAGTACGGTTCGGTGTTCTGGCTAAAAAGCTCTGTTGTTCGGATGTCTCCACTTTTACTGTCAATCTCAAAGTGTCCAAGACTCTCATCCTCTAAATCAACTGAGAGAAATAAAAGATCAGTTAAAGTGCATAATGTACAGCTCCACGGAGCCAAAAAACATAATGTGCCTAACTCACCTTTGACCAATGAAAGGGTGACTGTTCCATTTTCTCCTGCATCTAAATCTTTGGCAAACATGTTTGTCACCAAGGATCCTACTGGTAGACCAGCCCATATCTACAATAAAGAGAGAAACATGTACAGCGTGAATAACATCAGATATAACAACACATCAACCACTACGTTTTAAAGATATATGTGGTTCTGATGTCTATCCTTCCTTTATACAAGTCACTGCTTATGTGTTGTTTGCCTACAGAAACAATCTCATCAGATGAATATATTACTGGAAACTTGACACAACAGTCTCACCACAAGGTCCACAATTTCCAAATGAACTTTTAAACTCAATTTGTAAACTGACATGGATGAAAAGTTCTTTAAAGGGGCATTATGTAGTTTCCAGCGGCCACTAGCGGTGTGGTTTTAAGATTGCAACCAGGTGTGTGCTCGTACGCGTGCTTGAACTCGTGAGCAGAATCTGAAACACAACCACTTTCATACAGATATCCTGCAATAAACACAGGAACAGCAGCAGGCAGGCCTTGGCTTTTCTCTCAGACATGTTCAGGCTCTGTCACTTCAACGTTCCCGTCTCAGAGACGGATCAACACCGGCGCCGTAACGTTAACGTTACTTCTTTCAGCGCAGCGAGACACCGGGCAGGTGGATCATTTTAATATCAGATTACAACCCCTCCGCACACAGGCAATAAAAAAAAGGATTCATTTTAGTAGAAAAACTACATATAGAACCTTTAAGTGAATTTAAATGTCCACAATTTCTGCAGAGGAAATTTGTGTGAGAATAACAAAATGAACAAATGAAAAATGATTAAGATATTTAGGGATTCACTCTTAATGGGGAAATACAACATAATCTCTTCATCATAGGCTCATATTGAGTAGAATAAAACATTAGAAATAGAGTAATGCTGTCCTTTTTGTTGCATTAGTGTTTTCTCCATAGACTGTATAGAGTTTTTTTCCCCTTTGTTGTTATAGTGCCATAATCTATTAGGAAATAATTCTTACATCCTTAAAAAATGTCCTCTGAACGATTCCAGGATCACACATACTCCTCTAGCACAATATACAGATAAAATCCCATCATGTTTACCTGGACATTAAGCTCCTTGCTGGCAGGCAGATGTGTAAACTGTGGAATGTTGTCATTGATGTCAGTGACCAGGATTTGAACAGTGGCAGTGGCATTGAGGCGAGGGTGGCCCTGGTCTGTCACCATCACCTTCAGACTGTGCTGGCTGTGCTGCTCCCGGTCCAGCGCCACCCAGTTTATAATTTCACCTGGAAGTGTGCAGAGAAGAGAAAGACAGGTGAGGACAAACAGCTGCACAATGAAGCTAAATATGACCTCGAGCTTGTGTTTTTAATGAGAATCTTTTTACCTGTTTTAGAGTTGATTCGAAAAAATTTCCCATCTGAAAGGAGGATGTAGGACAGCTGGCCGTTTTTCCCAGAATCCTTATCCACGGCCTTGACAGTTCCCACCAGGCCTTGAGGCGATGACCCCTCTGACACAGTGAAGTAGTAGACCTCATTGCTGAACACCGGGGCATTGTCATTGATGTCCAGCACCAGCACTGTCACTGTAGCTGTGGCTGTGATGTTTGCCAGCGAGGCCTCTATGGCCGTGGCAAACACTCGAAAACGGAACATGGATTCTGTCTCATAGTCGAGATTGTGGGAGAGATACAACCATCCGGTCTTTGGGTGAATCCGAAAAGGAGCAGGAGGAAATCCGGCTTCTGCCTCCAAGGAGTAGGTGAGGCCTGAGTTTGACATGTGAGCTCCACGGTTACGGTGTGCCCTCACCTGGATGACCCTCGAATCTTTCCTGTAGCCCTCACCTATCTCCACCTGGTAGACTAATGTCTCGAAGGCCAGGCTGTCTTCAGCAGCGGTGCTGTCCACATTGACTGTGAGGATCAGTGTAGAGCTCAGGGAAGGTTCTCCTTCATCTTTGGCCACAATTTCCAGGATGTACCTCTGCTGATGATCCACCTGCAAACTCTGATTTAATGTAACTGTCCCACGATTGTGGTCAACAACAAACGTACCATTTCTGGTACTTTTTAGGTAATAAAGCACCCTTCCATTGGCACTACTGTCATAGTCGTGTGCATGAGCGATGAACAACACCGTCCCTGGGAGTGTGTTTTGAGATACTGTGATGGTGTCACTGAGTTTAGGAAAAACAGGAGCATTGTCATTAACGTCAGCAATCGTGATGTTGACCTGGGTGGTGCTGTAAACTGGAGAAGTGTCTGTGTAGGACTGAAGAACCAGCAGAGCATAAGGCTGTGACTCGTGGTCCAGTGGTTTGATGTTGCTGATCAGGCCGGACTTTGGATGAACGGAGAACAAACCCTGAGGGTCTCCAGAGGAGATTCGGTAGGATACTGATTCTGTGAAATCTGTGAAGACACAGAGTTTTTATTGACAGAGGGCCATCAAAATATAAAAAAATCTCCTAAATTACAAAAAAAAATATAATTTCCCCAACTTACCTTTATTGGTTGCATTTAACCATGTGAATAGTGATTTATTTGTCCAGGCTTTAATACATCTATCTCTGAGATTTCTGCCTTTTCTGCAATAACAGTGAAGGTGAATGGAATTTTTGTTTTGGTGCTCACAGCTATTGAAAATGACAAGTCATGTCATTTCAGAGACAGCTGCTGTGTCTCAGTTTTATAAAACATACAGTATACATAGTCTACTACATATTAATCTTTAAAGAACACTGTTTTTGCAGTCATTATACAAAAAGGAAACATACTTTACTGCTTTATGCTAACAGGAAAATATATATATAATACATGAACTGTCAGACTCTATTAAATTGTGACGCAGCCAGTTACTATGGAAAATACATACAACATGGTGTAAACTATTTGCATAGGAAGTATTTCTTCGGTAGTAAGTAGCTCCTATGAACAGTTCTCAGTGAGGTTGCTGACTATTTTTTTCACTGTTTCTAGAAAGAGATGCGTGGTTACATTCAAAAGAAATGTTATGTATTGCTGTGAGCACCACAATCAAAATTTCCTTCACCCCCATTGTTTTCAAGTAGAGGCAGAAAATTTCAAAACCACAACAAATAAAAACCAAAACTATCTGGGAGGCTAGATACCACAAGTGGTTAATAGGAAAATGAGTTTTTTTGGTAGTACGGGTAAATGAACATACTGTACAAAACATGAATTAATCTCTAAGTAGTAGTAGTAGTAGTAAGAGAAAAAGTTTAATTATTTACATATTTACATAGGAGTTACTATATATCCTGCTGATGTTTCAATCTCCCAAAAATGTGAGACAAAAAAAATAAGGTCAAAGCAAAAGAAGAGGAAAAATAATTAAAAAGAATTTATTTGTAAAAAAAATTAATACATAAAGAAAATAATAAAAAAAGAGAGCAGCCCACATAATCTATATATTTGTATGCATATGGTGAAGACACATACTATATACTATTTTACTTGCCACAAGAGTACACACCAAACAGATAAGCAACATCAGGTAATTACAGCGCAGGTCAGAAGATCCCATTAATCCCCTCTAAGTGTTTGTTACACTTCAACAGTAATTACAAACCACTGAAACACGCAGAGAGCTTAACAGTGCCCGGCCCCTCACATGCAGGCCCAATTCTGTTGTTTCCACTTTAAATTGAAGGGTTAATCTGCTAATTTATTAGACAACCTCAAATGACTGTCTAGTTTAGTGGAGTGCTTTAGCTGTTGAAGAGACTTAGTGGCAATGTAACAAGTGGACTGTGAAGGGATAATCCTGCAAAACTGGGGAGTCAGGAAACCGTCCAGAGAGAGAGGAGACTCTATGTTACTGTAGATCAAAAGTTGTACAGAATATAAGCTGCTGTATCTCCGTCACTCCAATCCTATTAATATTTACAATTTACAATTCACTCAGTTTTACCTGTAACCAAATTGAATAAACTCAAATACTGTTATTTTTATAATAACAATAAATTTATAATAACAATAAATAGCATTTTTATAATAACAATAAATCCAAAGCCAATCCAGTTGTGTGTACATTTATGACAAGACTATCTTTGACCCAAGTGTGTACAATTGTACAATTGTCTTTGACCCTTTATCATTCGTCATCTGTACATGTGGCTAAAGAGGATTAAAGATTAAACTGCAGCCTTCTTCTTTACTGCTGCTTTACTGCCTCTTCATGTCTGGAAGGTGATTTGAACAACGATATTGATCGCTCAATTGTCTTTGAAACTATCATTTGTCAGGACAAATCCTGCTTAAATACTGTGTAACTGCAGCATGAATTGCAGACTTGCTCTGAATGTGTTAACAATATATTTTTTAACAACACGAAATTCAAGAGCTCGCACCAATATTCTTTTTATCCTTGTGCAAAACTTTACTATATCATTCTAAAGGGTCAATAAAATCGTGAGGCAAAGATACTGAGGTGAAAGGGACATGTGCATGCTGGCTGGTGTATTATAAACAACTGGAAGCTCATCGATGTACGTTAAAACCTTTAGAGCATTATTGCTGCATCAAAATTCACAAACATTCAGGAAACATGACACTCATGTTAAAATTCCATCATGAAGAAACACCCACAAATTGATGTAGAAATCACAACAAATAAGATGCTCCTTATAATCCCATGCCTGGGAAGCCTCACGTTTTTTAAGTTTTCTTCAGTATCAAAGTAATCCAGTGATGGCTGTCTGTGCATCCATGGGTACATGGCAGACAGGAAAAGTTAATAGCTAATCCAGCATGCATACATTTAGTGGTGCCAATTTGCCAAAATGTAATCAAATATAGTTTTGAAAAAGTTGTAGCACACAGCAAAGTCACTGACTCCATGGTAATATTATACTTCTTGTCTACAAATGTTTAATAAAGTAAATATTGGATTGGCTGCCTCCATCTCATACAGATGCTCTCAGACTAAAGAACGAAGAAGTGGTCAGATGTGCACACACCTGCTGGGTTGATGGCCTCCACTGTCCCGACAGAAGTCCCCGGCGGTGCGTCCTCAGGCATGGTAAAGGTGTAGCGTGACCTCTGAAACACAGCTGGAGCCTGGGCGCTCAGTAAAACATTGATGGTGACCTCTGCAGGCTTGACTGAGGTCAAGCCCTCCCCATCCTGTGCTGTTATTGAGAGCTTCACACTGGCTGCACCCAGGTGGGTCAGAGTGGAGGTCAAGAAAAGCATTCCTACAGGGACAGAAACAAGTTAAAGGTTTTATTTATTATGTTCTAACAGTCAGGTGATACAATCATTCCAAAGTTGTTGTTTTGATTTGTTTTGTTGCTTCATTTCATTAATACCTACTTAAATGAAGGTCATTTTTCCCTTTATTTGACCAGGTAAAAGTGTCATTGAGATTACTGCCAAGACTGGTTGATCAAATAAAATTAATTAGTGAAAGTAATGTGGCAATCATTTCTCTATGCTTCCAGTTTCTCAAATGTGCATCTCTGTTTCATTTCAATGTAAAATTATCATTTTTTGACAATCTGAATGCGTCATCTCCAGGCTCTAGGAAATTAATTTTTCACTCATGTCTGATGTTTTATGGACAAAACAATCAATGGATTGAGATAATAATCATCGGATTGATCAATAATGAAATTTATTGTTAGTTGCAGCCTTGATTGAGATTATAATATTTATATTATTAAAAATACAATTTAGACAACAAATATGCAAATAATCACTGCACAAAAGAGCACAAATGATATAAGATGTACATAAAGCTCAATGAACTTTAAAACAGACAAAGAGACATGTGCAACATGCTGCATTACTACAAATGCCAGATGGGTCATCAGATGTGAATAATTTTTGTCACCTAAATTTACCTAACAATCCCATCCATAGCAGCGACTATTATTCTGGAAGCCCCACCTACGATCTCAGAGAATCAACATTTGAAAATGTTTGGCTTATTTTGCTTTTTAAATTTTATTCAGTTTTATTCAGTTTCAGTTTCCTTTCATGACTGACTGCAAATCCTATCACAGCCACATGGGGATATAAAGCTTTGGGCTTTCTGCGCCACCCCTGCTGAGCAGTGACACTGGCAATCATATCACGGGGACTTACACAAAGTAAGTAGTTGTTTATCCCAGAATACTGGGCATGCCAGTCACACAAGTTAAAGTTAAACTTAAAGACTAGTTAGTGTAACAAGTCACTGAAGCTTGATCATGTTGTGTAATTGTTACTTTCTGTTAATATGATGTGCAGTGATTTGATTATGATGGGCTTATTGGCCGGTGAACGTGCAAACTGGCTCTGAGGGGCAAAGCACCACAACATTTCACAAATCACAATAACAACTTTTTCATCAGTCGATCATTACCATTATCACAGTTGATTTTTTGTTTCAAACTTTATCAGTTTGTTGAAATGTTTTTTTATTTTTTGTTTTACTTTTGTTAGTGTTACGTCCAATGTTGTAGTTTTCGGCTCCTCAGGCTACAGATGAATGAATTGCTAGCAGTGCAGACATTTCTTTATTCTACTTTTTGATAATCTGTTGCTCTGTTTGAAAGTGCTATGTGGTGTTTGCTCTTTTGTTCAGCACATTTTATTTTTACTTTTTAACACAACATTGAACAACTACTAGAAAACAAAACAATAAAGATGCCCTGTGTTTTCATATGCCTGCCTACCTGTTTGTTTATCCAGTGCAAACAAACTGGACACGTCACCAGGAAGGACTTCGTAGGTGACCTGTCCAAATCTGCCAGAATCTCGGTCAGTGGCGAGAACATTGAGGATTTCTGTGCCGGGCTGTGCGTGGTTGCTGATGCTCATGGTGTACTCGTCAGGGTTAAACACTGGAGCGTTATCATTCAGGTCTTCTATGTCAATGTGAACGTAGGTTTGAGCGTTCAGGCCTCCCTGACATTAAAAAAGTAAGAAAAAAAGAGAATTTTGAACGAAGGATGTAAAATATCTGTAGTTTGTAAGTCAAATACAACCTTGAAATGTTGGTGTGATTACAGTGCAGGGAGTTAATGATGATAGTTCAAAAATGAGGGTCAGGTACACAGAATTTAAAAACAAATTTTTCCCAAATGAAGTCCACTCACTGGATCTTCAGCTTTGATCAAAATGTCGTGGACCGTCTGTCCTGAGTCTCGATCGATGTCCTGAGAGACACACAGCTCTCCAGTCTGTGGGTGGATTTTGAAGAGAGGGTGTTTGTCTTGCTTGTCAAAGCCGTCAGACAAAGAGTAGAGTAGTGTGCCAAACTCAGGGCTGTCTGCATCTGTGGCAACAACCTAAAAAGAAGGAAAACACAGAAACACAGTTTCATGCAAGCAACTGAAACTTGCTAATTTGATAATGGGAATATTTTCACTGATTTTGTTATGGTTTCTATTTAAATAGCAGGTATATAATTAATACTGTAATTACTCAAGACTGAAAATACCACTACTAAATGTGTATAAGCGTAGTGCCAAAGAAGGGAATGTGTTTGCCTTTATGTTTCTGCAGCCAAGTTTTAAAAAAACTAGCAGAAAATGTCATATAGCCTCAAAAAAACATTCACAGCTCTGCTGCGACTTACAGTGTAACCTAACCTTTTGTGATAACATAACTCAATAACTCAAGGTCCACTAGCTTTTTCCAGTTTTTGATAGTATCTCTCTGCCTTATTCTTTATTTTTCTTAGTCTTGCATTTATATACCCATATTTGTATTTACAGCTATTCCTGCAAATCACTTACACTCATCAACTGTCACCAACCCATTTTCCGTTATGTATGATGGAAATATTTTTGTTTTTCTAAGATACAATTTCCAGTTCTTCATATACAATGTTATAATGAAACTGGTGTTAACAGTAACGCTACACTGTAGTAACTGTCAAATATCAATGAGTAGCTGTGAATCATTATCCTTGTCTTGTTTGCCAGAGAAGGTCAATATAATAAAAGAATAAAAATCCCCACAATCAAAGGATGCAGAGTATCACTGCAACTGAAAACAAGAAACAGCCAGTCTTCAGAGCAAAGGCCCGCCTCAGATCCAACAGACCTCCTTTCATGACTGACTGTGCCCGTGAGAAGAGACACATTTACCAGATAGACAGCTCACTTTCGAGCCATAAAGATGAGATCATCTCAGACTTATGAACTTTTAGAGAGGTGAAGGTGTGATCAGATGTGTAACACACCCTACAAGCGACTTTACATCCTGGAACATTGCAATGTGGTTACCAGTCTGGGCTGTTATCTTTCGTCTTAACAGAGTGTTAGCTGACTTTAATCTATTCAACATAGTAAATGTGTAATGAACCCCATATTTAAAACAGTGAGTCCTCTATAGCTGAGGCTTGGGATTTTATAATATGAGAGATTATTCGTTCTACACTCGGCTGCCACTTTATGAGGTACACCTAGTTAAAACAAATGCAGTCTAATACAACTGTCCTGCAATAAATCCTCCTTTCATGAAGGTTATAATGTTCAGTTTTTCTTGAAACTCCTTTACAGAGGTGTTGAATCAACTTAATGGTCCTTTTGGGGGCTGTTGGTTATCTTGCTTTTGAACTGTATTGTTTCATATAGAGAGCTGCTTTTGTTATTTCGCCTACCCTCACTGATATAAATGGTCCTGATATAAATGGGATGGACAAAATAATAGAATGCAACAGTGTATCAGACTTCATTACCTTTAGCTACCGGCTTTTCCGTGTTTTATGTTAATGTACATGTATAATCTTTGTGTTTTGGACACATCACATGAAGCTCTGTGATGCTGTGCTGGTCATTTGTCACAATATTTTGTAATTTCATAGACTGAAAGCTGAAAAATCGATACTTCTTCCAAGTCTCTCATAGTAACATTTTTGCTAAGTCTGACTTCATCACTTTTCTGAAGGTATCTTGTTTTGGCATAGAGCTGACTTAAAAGTAAAAAAGTAAAAGGTCTAAGCGCGTATGCAAAACAACACACACACACACACACACACTTTTGCTAGATCACTCTACAGTGAAAAAAGACGTCACTGAAAAAGTATGATTTCTATTATTTTCCCTCCCTATTTATTTAAAATCTGAATTAAATGGCAAATATCACTTATGTTTACACAAAATGCATTGGTAAATAAGGCTTCTTTTGTAAGCTTGTGCCAGGCTGCAGGAGGGTGGTACCAGGCATCACATCTGTCATATCAAAGCCACAGAGCTGAACTGAAAAGTGTGTGTGTGTGTGTGTGTTTGTGTGTGTGCATAGGAAGAACACTAATGTCTTTGTGCATGTAGACTGAAGGCTACTTTTGTCTTACGCAATGTAAGAAAGAGAGAGCAAGACAGAGAGCTTAAGACATTGAATGTTCACACTGAAGATTTTTTTGAAAAACAAAAGTAGTTGATATATAACCGATATTTAACTGAGCTGCTGGCTTTTGCCAGTGACAGGCTCAGGTTGTTATTATAAATGTCTGACAACATTATGGAAAGATGATTAATGATTAAGATCCTTTTTGTTTAACCAGAAACAGTCTAACAGCCATGTCACTCTCATCAATGCCTCCAGACTCCTTTGACCAAAACAGTTATTCTAATCTTTAGTATCAATTGGCCAGGTTTTAAGATTCTGAGATTTCTGCTTCCATCCCAATACAATGGAAGTGAATGGAATTTCATTAGTGGTACTCACAGCATAAAAAGACACTTAAATCTGCTTACAGTGTGTTCTGTGGATTATCAAGAGTAAGCAGGACTGTTTCTGGAAAGACATGTTGCCACTGAACAAAATTTTCAGTTCTTAAATCACCCAACTGAAATTCTGATCACTTAACTTTTTTTGTGTGGGGGCATCATGGCGGCCTAAAAGTTAAATACACTGACCATACAATTCCCATTCCCTTTCCCATTTCCCTAGTTTGACGCTAGGTACCTTTGTTGCATTTCTCTCTCTCTCTGCATTTCCTGCCAGCTCTACATGCAGTATGTTCTAATGCAGGGGTTCCCAAAACTTTCAGCCCACGACCCCCAAAGTAACGGTGCAAGTGACTTGCGACCCCCACTTTGGGAATCACTGTTCTAATGAAGGCATAAAAATGCCAAAAACTTGTAAAGTGTTCAGGGGTGAAGGCAAAAATTTCAGTGACAGATATCTTAAAAGCTGGACAATTAAATAACTCTATTTGCATGGCAAGATACCTATAAGAGAAAGGGTTATTTATGTATTTGTTCACTTTGAGTAATTGGACTATTTTTAGCTAAACATTCTCTAACATACTTGTAAAAAGCAGCTCCCAATGTCACTGTGCTCAGGTATGGACACGTTGTACAGCTGCTGCTGGAAGACAGGCTCGTTATCATTGACATCCTCCAACAGCACAGTGACTGTAGCCGTGGATGACAGAACCGGTTCCCCTCCATCAACCGCTACCACTAGGAACCAAACCTCCATCTGTGTCTCTCTGTCCAGAGCTGCAGCTGTAGTAACAAGGCCTGACTCCGGGTCGATGCTGATCAAGCTGTCCTGGTTGGATTTGAGGATGGAGTACCTGACGTCCGAATTGACGCCCTCATCTGCGTCTTTGGCCTGCATCTGGATGATCGAACTCCCCTGTGGGGCGTCCTCGGCAATACTGATGATATATACATCCTTCTCAAAAACTGGGTGGCAGTCATTGGTGTCAGCCACCCTCAGGAGGAAGACCATCTCACTGCTCAGGGGTGGGCTCCCAAAATCTGATGCTTGCACCTTCAACTCATACAGATCCTTTTGTTCCCTGTCTAGCTCTGCATTGACGCACAAAGCATAAAGAAAATCATCTGTCTGCTTCAGGGTGAACTTCCCATCACCCCCCTCAAGAGTGACAGTGACCCTCTCCTTCTCAAGGTCGGGGTCTGACACGGAAATCCGGGCAACATAGTCCCCAATCGCTGCTGCCTCTGACACCACTGAATCACCTGTCTCACTGAGAAACAGCACACTGATGGTGGGACTGTTATCGTTGATATTAAGCACCTTCACACCCACAAAAGTGCTGCTGTACTCAGGCTGAGCCCCGTTATCTCTTGCACTGATGATCAACTCATGAAAAGGCTGAGTTTCATAATCAAGCGGCTTGTTGAGATACACCACCCCACTGGTTTCATTGATGGAGAAAACTTCATTTGGGTCACTCTGCCGCCTGTTGATCTCATAGGTGATTCTGCCGTTGTCGCCCAAGTCGAGGTCAGAGGTGTGCACCTGACACACAGCAGACATCACCGGAGCATTCTCAGGCAGTGAAGCGTGATATTCCGTCTGGTTGAACACAGGAGGGTTGTCATTCTCATCCAGGACATGGATGTTCACCTGAAGAGTTCCCGTCCTGGCTGGGATGCCACCATCAAAAGCCTCAATGGTGAGGGAGTAGAACTCCTGTGTTTCCCGGTCTAGTTTGCTTGTGAGGATGACATCCAGGCTCGGGTGGTTGTCAGATCCACTGCGATACTCCAGGTGGAACAAGTCCCCCATTTCACTCTCTGTGATCCTGTATCCCTGTGTACCAAACTCACCCTCATCCTCATCTTTAGCACCTTCAAGCTGAAACCGACTTCCTGGGGGGCTCAGTTCTGATATTTCCAGGTCAATCTCCTCTGATGGAAACATGGGTGAGTTGTCGTTCACATCTTTCACCTCTAGTTTAACTTTTATCATCTCTCCTGTGAGAGTGGCTGCCACAAATTCATACTTATCTCTGATCTCTCTGTCCAGGATCACAGCAGTGGAGATGATCCCCGTGTCTGCGTCTATTTCCAGGTCTCTGAACACATAAGAGTCTCTGCTCTCTGAGATGAAGAATCCAGTGCTTGGCCTGCTTAAACCCGCTCCCAGATCTCCAACGATGGTTTTGGCAGGCAAACCCTCTTTAACAGAGAGCGTCAGGTTGAACACCTGCCCGAGCGACTGCGCGCAAAGCAGCGACAGGACGAGCGTAGGAAGGAGCGAAGTTGCGGCATTTTTGCGCCCCATTCCTCCTTTACACATGGCTTTGAGCTCTTTGTTTGTAAGTCGATGTTAGGCTACATATTTCCGTGTAAAAAGACAAAATCCTAAATCACATGTTAGAGCGCCTCTCCAAACGAAAACAGGTAAATGCGTGCATTTTTGCGCGCAGGAAAACCGACAGCAGTCATTGTCCATCACAATATAACTTATATATATATATATAAGAGCTTGTTGAGTGATTTTGAAGAGTAGAAATCCACTCATCTAGTGACGCTAATCCCATGGGCTTCTTCACACATCATGGCACTGAGTGGCCACAGAGCACCAACTGTGCGCATTGAACACACCTCCTGGCAGGCGGCACGTCCCACACTGATCGGATGTGGACCTGATTGCTTAAGATTTAATTAGGCCGAGAGATTAAGTGCCGCGTGCTGACAGGTGGCATAGTGTGACCTGTTGAAGATCATAAAGTGTGCATGAAAGCAGAGAAAGGCTGCAGTAGCTCAAGTTCAGTCAGCTCGGATCAGAGATACAGAGTTGAAGAGGTGCCAGTTCACCTCCAGGGCACTGCCGAAGGTGGCCTATAGAAAAGGCCTGAACCCCCAACCGCTCGGTGCGCCGCAAGAAGTGGAAGCCCCCTCGCTCTGACATCACTTCATGTTTAGTCTAGTTGCATGCTTATAGGTCCCATGTGCGTGGACCTGTGTCTTTGTAATAATAACAACAGAGTGAAAAACATCGACTGGTTTTGGTTAAGTGGGATAAATAAAATAAGCGGTTTAATGAGGTTTAGTTTTGAGAAAAGCCCATATGATGTTCTGGTGGCTCCATCTATTGGTAAGAACATGAACTGCAGGCACTACACTATGGCATTTGTTACTGTAACACCCCCCAAAACAAACGTCTTTGAGCCCACTGCCATTACAATTAGGACAGAACACTGAATCTAACCAACCTCAGCATAAGAAAATCACCCCATGTGATGAATAAGGAGGCATTATCTTAAAATGGCCTACAGACAAATTAATAAAAAAGAAAACAGACAAATAAATTAATCAGAATACATAATGAAAGAGCAGGTTTGATGATGGACTCAGTGCTCAAGGTTCAGTTAAATACAATATTTTTTCTTTTCTTTTTATTTATATATTTTTAATTGTCAGTTGTCTGTGTTTTTCTTTTCTTTTTAAGCAACCATAGAACCCAAACTATGAATTCCATTGGACAGTACAACTTGTTCTCTGTACATATCATGGTTAAGATTTAAATTATTTTATTCTACAGAATCCAGGCCTCCATAAAACATTTTTTGATCTAAAATAGAAATGTACAGTACTCAAGTAATGTACAAAGAAAGAGTAACCTTAATCCTACACTACAATCTTGTGGTCATCCAAAATAACATAAGCTCTGATTATTTTTTTTTACTATAAATTTTACATACAGTATGGTTGTAACATTTAAATCATTTTAAATGAAAAAAAACTTGCTTTGTGAGTAAAGTGAAATAGTTTGTATTTATTGTATTAAGCACAAGATAACACCACAACATGACAGAGGTTCAGTTCAACAACAGTGTCAAGTGTCTGTATCAATTTCTTTTAAAATAATTCCAAAATATCTTGGAGAAAATATGCTGAAAGAATCACTGGGAGATGCCCCTCAACACAGTCCACAAAAATGGCACATGTAATCCATATCAATTAAAAGTGCATTTGTCACTGGACAAATTATTAGTGGAACCCTTTTTAGTCTGGCAGACCTTAGTAGCCATCATGCATCCTCCCATTGGTGCCTGCAAGCACTGTCACCAAACAACAGCTGTAACTTGAGCTGTATACCTGAGTAAAGAAACTGCAGAGCTACTGAGTTTCCCTTTGTCTGGGCCACTTTGTTTAGCAACTGTTAAGTCCACACAAAAGCTTGATATAGGATTGTTTTCTCAAAGTTTAGTAAAAAAGAGGGAGAAGTGCCAGCTCATATTATGCTCTCCTACCAACTGCCTCCAAGAACATGGTCTGCCAGTGTGGATGGATATTGAAGGAGGGGTGACAGGGGACATCAACGATGCGTGAGTAAAGAGGAGTCATCAGATCACTGAATAGATACATTTATGTATGACATACGTTTCTAAAAGTTGGAGTTGGATAAATTAGAATGCATTTGGTTTCTTTAAGCAAAAGCTGTGTGTTGGTGTGTTTTCGGGAAGGTTGTGGGTGTGGAAGAGGCTGTGGTGATCTGTCCATTCATGACTCCAGCTTACGAGGTGTCCTGCAGCTGTAGGAAAGAGCTCAACTATACAGACATCAGGGAGGTCATCATCATGCCAGTCATGCTGACCAACAACTGGGAGGCCAGAGAATGGCTGGGATTGATCACTGCAGGACTGCTGTGGGTGGACTTCTGGTGAGGAGGCCTTTTGGTACGAGTGTTATCCCATCAGTCAAACATTTTGTTTAATGTAATTTTTGTTTTGTTAAAGTCTCATGTGACAATCTCAGTGATTCATTTTCAGAGAAAGAGAATGTCTTGGCCAAATAAAGTGTATTTTAGAAACTGGATTATATGGATGCACACAACACTGATTAAACATCTGTCACCTGATCACTCAGGTATTTTACATCTACTGTCAATGGTTTTGTCTTTTTAGAAATGTAGAAAAAGCTGAGGAGCACTTCGACACATGTCTCAGGTCTCTGGAGGATGAGATCATGTTCAACGCCGTCGCCTCCTAGCAGTTGAAAAACCTCTTGACAGTGGGTTGAACAGTCAGAACCAACAAAAATCCGGCCTTAAGAAGAAACCGGGCCGAGGGTTTCGCCATGCTCTCTCAGGGCTCTACATCTGAGAGTCAGGTAGAATATATAGCACTCAACAAAAAAACAATCCTCTTGGGTGCATGGATGAATGTAGGTCAAGAAAATCAATCCAATAGCTGTGAACCAACTGATGGACACCGACATTCAAAGGATGTTTTTAACAGCTTTCATGTGGACTCTTTGGTTTTACACTGATGTGGCAGAATAATCCAAAGTTAAGTGGGATATTCTCCTGTTTTTTAAACATTGCATATTTATATTTATCACTCTTACATGCTCTGCACACCCATATAAGCCTTTTTATTTTTTATTTTATATAGCTAATATCTTTTATTTCTACGGTGTTTTAAAAAAAATGTTGTGCTATATTTTTAAGCTATGAACTTTGAATGTAACTTCATACTACAGTGCACTGTGGAATGACAAAGGAATCTTGAATTTCTTCAATATTGTTGTAATGTACCTCCATGACTAGATACTTCTTGAAGTATGCCCGAAAATGTCATTATTGTAACTGTTGTGGACCATTTAATCTAAATAGCACTCTGACATATACACATGAAAATTCAGCTGGTGGGCTTACAATCTAAACTTCTATTAAAATTTGTGTATTTGATGCATCTTCTTGTGCTGTGATGTGGTTTCCCAGGCGAGCGGCTAAACCATCCAACTGGTGACACTATAAGTACAGTGGAGCTTAGTGATACACCTGGAGACAATTGTTAATGGGAGAAGATTAAGGGCAACGGCTGCAAGTACTACAGAAACGTTGTCACCAATAGATACCTTGGTAAGTACATAAAGAGCCCTTCACTGAACAAGACAGAGCCAGTGTGTGAAAAATGTGGTCTTTATTAAATGAAGCAAAAAAAAAATTTCAGCCAGAAAAAGGGCAATGTTTGTTTCCACATCTGTACAACTGGCAATTCTGTTGGGTGAATACAAAATGTTTTTTTCACAAGCAATTTATTTGACATACTCTGTCCCTCTGCAGGGTTTGACCCCAGCCAGAACCTGGTCTACTCGGAGGCCAGTCCGTCTATGTCTACAGAGTGGCTGATGTTGGTCAATCAGACAGACCATAGCCATTAGAGAGCCGTCATCATCAAGAACAAACACTCAGGGATGTTCCTGGCAGTCCTGACCACATTACTGGACTAATGTCATACAATGAAGACTGCAAATGGTTTTTAGAATAAAACGGGACAATTAAACGTCATTTCGAGATGTGGTTTCTTCTATTAGACACGTTAGCTATGAAGAAGTTTGCCTGATGGAAAAAGTAGTAGCAAGAAAAACTTATATCAACGTATATCTACAACAGGAGATTTGGTAGAAATAAAATGAAACGTTACTGTGACAAAGGGGAACAAATAAAAAATCATTAGAATCTTTTTCTCTTGAGGATTTCTGGTTTCCAGTTGATTGGATGGCTTTCTTCCGTCTGCAAAAAAAAAAAAAAAGAGTTGTCACATGATCAGCTTGGGAACCTACACTTCACTCAAAATTGACTTTAAATAGAACAGTGAAACTTACGGCAGTGTCGTCCTCTTTGTATACTTTAATGGTCTTGTCAGCCTCGGCGGTGATCAGCCTGCTTTCTGAGTTGTCAAACATGCAAGCAAAGATGCCCGACTCGCTGTCCAGAGATCCAGGCTGCACAGCTGCATGAATCCGCTGGAAGTTGTAGCCGGTTCTCCAGTCCCACATGTGGATGGTTCCGTTGTCAGCTACAGAGAGAACAAAAATGCTACCCTGTTATTAAGTTAAAAGTTAAACATTTTCTGTTGATGAGACAAGCTGTTTAGGAAGAAAGTGACAGTGTAGCTATTTATGAATACCTCCAGACACCAAAACGCCATCAGAGTTGACAGCCAGAGTGTTGATAATGGCGTTGTGGCCCGACAAGTTCTGGATGAAATTGCCATCTGGGAACATCCACTGCTTGATGTTATCAGCAGAACCAGATGCAAACGTGTATCTGTAAAACACAGGAAATGAGATGAAAACATATTAAGCACATTACTCTTAATTAGTTTTCATTATGGTATAATTGGTGTAGTATAATCCCTAGGGTAAAATATCTTACTGTTTATAATAACTCAAAAAGAGCGTTGACTAATGATTTTTTGTAAATAATTAAGCTTTTAGTCTATTAAAATAAAGCTGAAAATTTGTAGGTGTCTCTCACCCCATCAAACCCCTTTCTGATTCAATTTAATATGATATAAAACTGAGAAAAGCAAAAACTCCTTGAAAATGGACTATTAACCCGTGTAACTGTTTCAGCACTATACTTAACACTAACTAATTAAACCATATATGTTTGGGTTTGGCAACCTAGGTGACTCACTGTCTGGGGTGCAGCACAATACTTCGGACAGACTTCTTGTGGTTTGTCAGGGTCGCTCTGGTTTTTCCAGCAATCAAATCCCAGAGTCTGATGGTTGAATCGTGACTGCCTGCAAGAAGTTAATCAGTTGCAGTTGTTATCTCACATTAATAGTGAAAAGGCCAACCAATTCGGCTACAAGGTTAGTCACTTAATGGTGATACACAATGATTTGTTTGGTATACTTAGACACAGGTATTTACCAGTGATGATTTGTGGTTCTGCAGCCTGACATCTCACTGTGGCAACAGTGTTGGTGTGGCCCGTTAGTGTGTGCACATTAGCTTTTGTCCTGATGTCCCACACCTGCACAGACAGAGAAGAAATCCAGTTACTTTAATTAATGAACCCTGCAGAGGCCTTTATTACACACATCAAATTCAAAACATATTCAACAACAGCTGCCTGATGGAAGGATGGTCTCTTTAAACACCAGTCCATTCTGACATTTCTCCTTCGGCGATGTGGGAGAGATACATGCTTGGGTACACCCCACAGAAAACTACACCAAAACCAAGCGAAAAGAAAGCATTCTTTTATTATTAGGGCAGAATGAGTGTAATGTTCATTATTAAACTACTGTTCAATAATGAGTGTACAGATATAAGGTGACAAATGCAGAAATGTGAAAACCAGAAGTTGTTCATGCTTGGAAAAAAAAACACAACATAAAGAGCTGATCGCAAACCACAGAATGGTAAATCACAGCCAAGAGCAGACCAGGCATCATGTTTAGCAGAAAATTCAGATATTACTTAAAACAAAACTGAACCTGTAAAGTTAAATTGCGCCGTTTCAACCGTAACATTCATATATTCAACAGTGAACATGCAAAGTATGAGCTCACCCTTGCTGTGGCATCTCTGCTGCACGTCACCAGCACGTCAATGGTTGGATGTAGGTCTATACCATACACAGCACTGAGGTGTCCATGGTAGTGCCTGATGACCTAATACACAGATTTACATTGTCAACAGGATCGAGAAATAACACAAATCAAATGAAATGTCTATTTATGGCTTGTATGTACGGGTTCGGAAGTAATTCCATTGCATCAACCTCCTTCTCATTTTGGTGTCATACCTTGTTGTACTCTAGATCCCAACACTTGACCTGCTTGTCTTCTCCACAGGAGAACAGGTAAGGGCTGCGAGTGCTGACCGCCACACCTCGCACTGTACTGATGTGTCCAGTCAAGGAGAGTTTCAGTTTCCCACTGGCCAGGTCCCAGATCTGTCAAGACAAACACCCTTCAAGTCATGTTATGAAGATTACAGAACATTTCCAGAAACAGTGCCATCTTGAGGTGGCAGGAGGGACGCTGCAGCTGTAGACACTGGAAAAAGTGCTACACCGATACAGCCCGTGGGGTCCAAAAGAAAATCTAAAGTTGCTAAATATATAAAGTCTGATTTGATTAACAGCAAAGTCTAATAATGCTGCTATCAACCATGCTGGCATTTATAAACATACTTAAAATACAACAGATTGAATGAAAGGAGAAAGAGATCAATAAGACAGATGATTATAGAGGTTAGAAATAATTTAGCACGTGGTAAGTGAGGGGTTAATACAATAAAAGTTTTAAATGGTGCGTCATACATCATTTTCTCTTTCAACTGCATCTCAGTCTAAATCAGTGAGATAAAGTTGTCATCATGTGTGTAAACTGAGATGACTCCATGGCAACTGAAACAAGCTGAATTGGCAGATGAAGACCATGGGATTCACTGGAGAGCACTACAGATAGAAAGTAGACCTTGAGTTGTTCATTTTTTCAAACTGCTGTTCCTGAGGTCAAATAGGTTCTTTCCCGCTCAAAATATATTATATTCTAGTTTTTACACATCAAGACACTCTAAGTATAAAACCTCTGGATAACATTCATTATGAATTTGTTATTTTCAGCTTCACTGACCTTTATGGTCCTATCAGCAGACCCCGTGACAAACCACTGATTCCCAGGTTCCACAGCGATGGACCTCACCCAGCCAAGGTGACCACTGATGACCTATCAGATAAAATATCACTGTTAAAAATAACGACACATCCCTCATGCAGGCTTCACTTTGGCATCAGTGCAGCAGGCATATCTACAAATACTGGGAAAACACAGCACACACAGGAAAAGTTAAAAAGATTTGTAGTTACCCGAAACAGCTTCCATGGTGGATGCCACTGGGGTTTAGGCATGGTTGGAGCTTTCCTCATTAGTGAAGAATTTCTGGTGCCGCCTCCCTCCAAGAGAGACTAAAATAAATGCATTCATTATCAGCTCTACACTGTTTTCAGGGATTTTACAAGGGTAAACAAGAAAGCTGTGAACACACTTCAACCTACCACAACAGATGACTGAGGGTGAGACCTCTCCGCTCCTCCTGCATGCCGATGGATGTCACCAACACTGGCAGCGGTGCGGCTCAAGTCCTGCCTGAAATTCAACAACAACGTGAACCTTTGTTTATATAAGTTCTTTCAAAATCCTGAAAAGTTCCGGAAATATGACTTCACATTGAGTGCTTATACCAAATTACTACCAATAACTAACGCACTGTAGAGGGGAAGAAAAAGAGTTTACCTGGCCTGTGAGGGGGGCAAAGCCAGTGCCATGGAGTGGACTCCTGCCTCACTTGGATTCCTGTGCATCTTTGTGTCAGCAGTCAAGGCCACTCCTTTTGAATAAAAAAAAAAAAACCTTCAGCATAAACACTAGTATAATGCTGATGCAGTTCACTGAATGGGCTCAGAACAATTATACACATGCCGCTTGGTTAAATTAATAAGCATAGTACTTCACTGTCACCGACTCTCATGCCCCCCTCCCCAAACACACACTCATATACACTCCTGACCCCCACACTTTACAACAACGCTCAACTGTGCTTTATACTCATTTTGTGAACTTCTGAACATACTTGTCAGCATTGTATTATATTATTGTTGTATTTTTTGCGTACTTGTACATTTTTTTATATCCTTACTTCTAAATATTTATATTTATGTTCATGTGTACTGTAAGCAAGTACTGTATTCCTCGTTTGTGAAAATGTACCTGGCAATAAACCTGATTCTGACTTACCAGGTCCAGAGGGATAAGCGTGTGTCCCGGTGATCAGGTAGTCAGGGTCATCCCCTGAAAGACATTGGGATAAAAACCACCACCTCATATGAGCGAGTTCTAGAGCATCAATGTTCAGGAAAACAACAACAACCTTTTCAGTTAGTCCAAATAAATTATAAAACATTTTCAAAAACTGGGCTTTCTGGATTGACTGTTATGATACTGGGGCTAACATGCAGTGTTTGTTTCATCATCACCTGGCTGTGTGTAGCTCTGGTGGCCTTGCATGCTGCCAGGAAGCAGTGAAACTCTGTCTTTCCCTTCCTTCAGGACAGGCATGTGTAAAACGGCGCCATACTCCGCTTTCAGTTTCACACCCATCTTTAACTTGAAGCTGCAAATACAGGAGACAATGCATCATTATCTTCTTCAAAATCACCCATGTGTTCACTCAGCCAATGATTCTGTCATGTTTCCATTTCACAAGGCAAAAAACGAGTTTTGCCTTACCTAATACGTGGACCATTGCTCTAAACATCAGGTTAATTTAGCAGGTGGGCAATATGGATAAAAAATTCTCTCATGGTATAACGTTATGTAACTTAAATCACAATACTGATATCATACATGACTTGATCTGTTTTGGTTAGTGCAGTGAATGAAATACCTGACAAATTATTGTACATCATCATTCATCATACAGCAGCCTCATGATAAATTTGTCAGAAAATGATAGACGTATTAATACTGCAGAATATATTAATTTTAAGAAAATCGCTTAAGACTAAGTGATTCTTTTAGCTAGTAGCCCTGCAAGCACAGTTACAAACTCGCATCATTTGTTCTTAACTGTCAAAACAAAAATCCACAGAAGGCTGAGGAGAACTTCTGAAGTTTAGGAGAAAGGAAAACATTTCTACACCCATTCGCTCCTGTTAATTTAAAAATTTCAAAGAGCTACTAGACATCATTTTTACAAGCCTAAAGATCTGACAGACTGAACAAAACAACAACAGAAATAAGAGCAATTTCACTGTTGTTTTTCTCTGTGACTTCCTGACCCCACAGGCAAAATTAAAGCAAAAACTCCAGCCTTTCACCTACTGGGCTACATTAACATTGCAGACCAAGGCTCGTTCTAAACCCAGTTCATGATGTGTAAATCATTAAATTTACCTGTAGAAAACAACATAAATAAAATTAAACTGTTCTGCAACATAAATTAATGTAAGTTGCCAGAATTACCTTTCATCATCTTGTGCGATGGATTTCGCATGGTCGGACACAAACATATCATGCGTCCTTTTGAGAGATCTGAAAACCAGTGTGTGGACTGAGTGCTTCTGGACATCCTGCAGAAGAAAATAGTGACTTATTAGTGTCTTATGTTAAAAATATTATACTTCACACATTTAAAGAGGACAACATTTATAAACGTATCTGACGTTACCCTTAAGTATAAATTTTGCAAACAAGAAATCGTATCGTAATCGTAACGCTTTCCAGCAATTAGCCGGGCCCGGCGGGGCTTAGGTTCGCGGCTAGCGCTTTGCGGGCGCAAAGAAACATACACGAAAAGACTTCAAACCTCGGCTTACCTCAGTCATCGTGGTGATATAAACACAGATAAAACACCACAGTTGAAGAAAACACTTTTTCAACGATTACAGCTTGGTCGCGCTAAGAAATATATCACAACCGTGAAAACATGCCCATCACCAAACACCGACGACCACACGACCCGGAAGTAAACAATGCCAACAGCAGCTGGTAGTTTGTCATCGCCACCTACAGGTCGGGAAGTGTAAGACCATGCAATTCTGCAAAAAAAGAATTTAAAAAATGTGTGTCATAAATGTCAACATTTTATATTTTCACTAATGATTCGTGCCAATATATTGGTACAGTTAATGTAATTTAAATGAATGTAACTTGCACATGTTGAGCACAGGCAAAAGTTTGGTTTTCCTGTCTTTTGCACAGGCTATGTTTGCCCAACAGAGTACATTTACCAATGCTTATCCAATCCTTCAATGGCAAACAAATGTACCTAGTTGGTGCAAAGTGTGTGGGTTGCTATGTTGTGACATAGTAGGGCTACAACTAAAACAACCCTGTTCTACATGCAACTTTCATTGTGACTGAAAGGCCTTTAAGGAGAGAGGGAGGCTGTATATCAGCGTTTTGCATAACCATCCTCTATATCAGGCCATACAAAGGGTTTTGTCATTTGGCACAACCATCTACCGCAAGCCAAATGGATTTTGGACTCTACAGGTGGTTATCGAGGTGACTGTGATGAGGCATAAGAACAAGTACTACCAGTACACGATGCAAAGTAGATAAACTGTACCAATGTGGATCAAAATAAACATGACAACAGTTACTCTGATAAGATCTAGGTCACCAAGCAGATTTGATGTCCTGTGAAACACAAAAACTGTAAACGGAAAAGTGTTGGGTGAGTTTATATAACATGTATACCCTGTCTAACCATAGCTATACAGTGTACCCGTGAGTTTTTAGAGAGAAAAACAAAATGAATCCTCATATCATTTGTAATTTGTTTTGCAAATAAATCAAAACCAATGCTTAAAAAAATGTGCAAGGATTATGACCTGCAACAAAGTATATTTGGTTGAATGTGACCAAAATCTGATCTCATTGGATGACAATGGCTATACATGGCATACTAGATATTCCTGTCATATCTACACTTTTTAATGTTTTCACATGATTTTTACGACAGTGTCAGTGTTTACAATTTTTAAGGCCAGGCCCAACCTGAGACTGACACCAATGTCATATATTAATACTCTAAGGTCTCTCTGAGGCGTGCTCTCTAATTTGTGCTTCAAACATGACTACCAGTGCAACCAACAATAGACAATTAGGTCTAATGCCTTATGTCTAATATTTATAATATAATCAATATAGCTTACAACATTTCATACAGTGTGTGTATTGACACAATGGAAGGAGAGAAGTTAAATGAGTCAGAGCCTGATGTATACAATTTTTTTTTGACTCAGACCCAAAGGGCTTGCAAACCTACACCCTGTGGTCCAAAAAGCATGCTCCCCATAGACCACCATGTTAAAAAAACAATTTGTAAAACTGCTGACAGGACACCTCGACCTGCAAACAAGGTCAGTTATGACTCTTTCGATTATGCATTTTTGCTGCATGTGGGTTTTATATTTGTAAAACTTTCCTCAAGCAGGAAAAAGTGAATGAAGAATCTGTGATGTCATCACTATGTAAAGTCTGTGGGTAGGAAGCTGTGGGTAAGATGTGCGAGTGAATCATTACTGCACATATTTGTTGGGGTGAATACCCAGAAGCTAGAAACTTTTTGGTGTATGAGGCAACTGGCAACTGAATGGCCACCATCTTTGGGTCCAGTACTCATATTTGCACACTATTTAGTATGACGGAAAAATATGTAGCATGTCTCAATATATAGCATGTCAAATACAATATGCCAAAAACACCAGGATGTTCTACATCTGGTTGCATTTTGCAGTATGCAGGCCAGCATGCTTTTTTTCTCGCTATTCTGACCCACAATCCCCTCTGCATGCGTATGAGCAAGAGGGTCAAAGTTCAAGGGGCAACATTTTGATTTTGAAGTAGTATGTCCAATTCTTTGTATACTGCATGCAAGTTGCAACAGTACAGACTTTAAGGGGCAGTTGCAGTATGTACTAACAGTAAAAATATTAGGTATGATATTTGGAATGCAGGAAAGATAATCCATCATAGGTTCTGTAATAAATACAACAATTGTGAAACTTTGATGATTTTAAATGATTATTGACAGGGGTCAGAGGTGTTGATTATATTAAGATAGCATAGCACATATTTTAGAGTTTTTGATTATTTCTGTTTTACTGGTGCTTTTGTCTCATCGGCACATTGTTTCACAAAATAGCTGCATGCCAAAGGACTTTACCTGGTTTTGTCTCCAGGCTGGCAGCCATGCTAAGTCCAGACCAAAGTAAGATAGCCCAATGACGTAACCCACAAGTCATATTTGGCTAAGAAAACACTTTTATTTAGTGGTCAAAGCAATACTTCAGACCACTTTTCTGAAGGAAAAATGGGAACATTTGTTGTCGGTCAGATCAGCAAAACATAGACACATCATAAAGTCAAGATATTTTAGAGTCATGTTATTTCATTTCAGTCCACTGGCTGCTGTGATGCGACTGAGGGGAATGAGCTTCATGGTGGTCTCTTTCAGGGAGTACCAGCGGTAATAATGCCTTTGTCGTAGCCAAATTCACCTGAATCCTTCTCCTTGTACCTGCCACCTAGACAAACAGAAAACAGTTTAGAGTGAACCTCGAAGGATTTTCACTTATATATATGTTTGGATAACAGTTCTGTCTTCATTCTTATTTCTGTTGTAACACTTTTTAAAGAAGTGTTACAACCATAAATGTTATGATTATTGACACTATGTTACAGTGGTGTTGATTATATGAAGACAGCATAAGCAACTGAAGCGGACAAAACATGTACATTTAAAATGGTATTTATTTGCCTGTTGCATTGCACTACATACAGGTGTATATTTGTGGTTTTGCAGTCAATTCAGAGACACATCTTACTTTAGCGTTTTTGATTATTTCTTTTTACCAGGTGCTTTTGTCTCATCTCCATATCATTTCACAAAACAGCTGCTTGCCATATGGACTTTACTAGATTGTTTCTCCAGGCTGGCAGCCATTCAGTCCAAACTAAGACTGTCCACTGAAGTAGTAATGACATTTCAAATCTGGTCAGTGCTGTAGGCAAAGCTGAAAATGAAAAGAACAAATGTGAACATCAGTGTCCATGCTGGGTCAGATCAGCAAAACATGGACATGTCCGAGATCTGCCAGGGAGGGGTGTTACTTAATTTAAGGCGATTTCATTGTTGTTATACTAAACACCTTAATTGCAGCCTTAACAGACCACAAGCATATTAATCTACTTTTTAAGCATCTCCAAGTCCGCCAAACTGTTTCTCCCCAGCCTGCTGTCCACCGCCTGCTGTGAGGCGACTGAGGGGAATGAGTTTCATGGTCGTCTCTTTCAGGGAGTACCAGCGGTCGTGCCATGTGACCCAAATAATGCCGTTGTCGTAGCCAAATTCACCTG
>JAPMOB010246197.1:0-13519 GCA_029875015.1 Lepomis gibbosus | reverse complement strand
CCCAGTTTGGGGGTCACAGCCCCCAGTGCTCCGATTACCACTGGCACCACTGTTGCTCTGACTTTCCACATCTTTTCTAGGTCCTCTTTCAGCCCTTGGTTTTTCTCTAGCTTCTCCCTTCTTCTTGATGTGGAATTGCCACATCTATCACTGCAGCCTTCTTCTGCTGTTTGTCGATCAACACGATGTCTGGTTGGTTAGCCATCACCAGTTTGTCAGTCTGGATCTTGAAGTCCCACAGGATCTTAGCTCGGTCATTCTCAACTACCTTAGGAGGTGTCTTCCACTTTGACCTTGGGGCTTCCAGCCCATACTCGTGGCAGATGTTCCTGTACACTATGCCATCGGTACGCTGTTCCTTCCTGCATCTTATACCCTGCTGTTATGTGCTGTACTGTCTCAGGGTCATCCTTGCACAGTCTTTCACTTGGGGTCTTTCCTGGTGTGGCAGAGCATATATATTATAAATTCACATAATGACTACTTGTACTGATACATTTCCTGATTATACTTCTGCACATATACTTTAGTAAAATGTTGAATGCTGTATTCCTTTTGTAATAGTGTGTATTTATGTTGGGGTATTGCCACTGTTCACTTTATCTAAGCAGCTTCATGTTCAACTTTGTGTGACCAGGGTTTCAGATTAACGTTTTTGTTCTTGGGAATCCACTGCAGAAAAGACCGTTCCTGTGCAACCACGACATCACATTTTCTGCTTTTCAGTCTGTTTGGAAATGTCCACATTACAACAGAAACCTGAGAGTAATAAAGATGCCAGAACGGTTGTGACACCTTTTGGTAAATAAGAGCGAGAGATGGACAGAGAGAGAGAGACCTTGTGATACTATTGGCTCTGGTGGGATTTCTAGGCTGCCAGCTGGCATGGTTACCGTTCACATAGTAACCACTAGGCCTGCAGACAAAAGGGATCAGGAGAGGCTATCAAGCACTGTGATTGGCTTACAGATGTCACATGAAACAGATTTATCTTAAGATGTTGACAGCTCTGAGGTTATGTATGACTCTATTTCCCTCAAGCACTTAGATCCAGCAAATCACAGTGAAATATCAGGCATAGCTGTATGATAGCCAGAATAAAAATACTCAGGATCCCTTCCATGTGTTGTGTCATTTTATTTTCATTTATTCAGGTTGTTAAAATGAAATTTAAATAAAAAATGTGTTTCAGTGTGCAAAGATCAAAAAGAAAGCAGTTGAAAATAATAATTAAAGTGCCTCCTTGGCCACAGTTTCGCTGTTCTGTCGCTGCTTGTTCCCAGATCTGACCAGAGCCCGTTGCCATTATCAGACCAGACTCATTTCCGCTTACACGCATGGACGAGTGTGGGATCAGCCAAGTATGTCTCTAAATTAGACCTCCTTAAGGGCTATTGGCAGGGCCCTTTGACTCAGCGCCTTTGAAATGAGAGCCTTTGTCACTCCTGACCACTTTTTACAGTGTGCATTCATGCCATTCAGTCACGGCCACAATTTTAAAGGAGTTAAATCAGGGAAGATGCGATTTGACTGTGGTTGATTAGATATGTGTAGGGATAAAACCCCATAAATAACAGCCAATTTGAGACCAACCTATAGGAAGCTGTAAACGGAGCCTTGACGCTGTCGGCAGTAGGGTGGAGGGGTAAAGAACCCTAGGGTGCAATGACAGCAGAGAGAGAAAAATGGTTAAATTATTCCTCACCTACGATGATCGTTGGATGACAGGAAAGCCCATGCATTAAAACCAGTGAAATGATTAAGGGTTGAGAAGTGGAGCCTCAGTGTGATGCAAAATAGGCACTGTTGTCTTTCTGCACTGTTGTTTACAAATGTGTTTATTGTGAACTTTTCTGAGCTTCATGTGCAGCTACTAACCAAGGATATTATCGTTTATTCGTCGAAGCCAAATGACATAGGAAAACTAGAAATTGTCATTAACTGACATAAAAATAAAAACGAGCCTACACAAAAACTTTAACTAAAACTGTATTGCAGCTTTGTAAAACTAACTAAAACAAACTAAAATAAAAGTAAGTTTAAGTTTTTGTTTATTTATTTCAAAGGACCTAAATAAGCCTACATTTCGAGTGGATATGAAGCCGGTGGAACTGACGTTGGTCTTCCCGGACCGGCAGTTCAGTGGTGCATGCAGTGATTATCCAATAAGCCCCTGTTGGTGAGCCACGGGTGTGTTATGCTTTTGTCCTCCACGTAAAGAGCTGGCACGCTGTGTGTTGCGTAGCTGTCCTGCCACGATTACTTAATCCGTAAAGAGAGCCCGGGGTCATGGCGACGTCTGCCCACAGCATAGCAGGTGGCGACTGCTGTTACGAGGAGAGCCCCATGTAACGTTGGGGGAAGGAACTTAGCCGGGGAGACCCCGGTAGGGATCGGCTGCATAGTTGGTGGGATTTGAACATGTTTTCTATCATCTTTTATACATACATGTGTACAAAATGATTTAACAACTGTGTAGAGTTGAGTTTAGTTTGCAGGTAGTGAGGCACTGTCTTTGTGGTTTTCTTTTTCTTGTTGTGTTCTATCAACCCGATGGCTTAGAGCTCATCTTGCAAGTGTGATGAACTTGCCCCTTGTTTTAATACAGATTTGTTGCTCCAAGGGGCGCCTACACTATGTTCCCATTTCTTAGCTGTCTATTAATTGTATTTCACCTCCATTTATTCTATTTCACCAGTTTAACCAAGAATATCGACTGATGTAATGAATTTCTTGGGACCACTGGGTAGTAGGATTAGGGTAGTTTGCTGCTAGGATTTTCTGTATGTAGGTTAGAATTTATAATGTAGATTGCATGTGCTCAATTTATTTGTAGTATTCATTTAGAAAATGTGTTTCAAATAAAAAATTATTTCAAATATATAGATTTGCTTAGTGTTTGGGCCCCAATGTGTAAGCTTTAGAAAGCTTAAAAAATGATGTCCCTTTATATAAATCTGCATTATTACTAGTGATTGTACTTGTATTTTAATGCTTGGTGAAAAAACTAAACTGGACTGAGCTTGGCATCGTGCAGCGCACTAACACTGAAACTAATAAAAACTAAACTAAAACTAATCACTTTCCAATAATAAAAACTAAACTAGCAAACCCACGTCAAAAACTAATTAAAAATAAACTGAAATTGAAAACAAAAAGTCAAGATAAAATAAAAACTAATGAAAAATCCAAAACTATAATAACCTTCCTACTAACTAATAAACCTGCCTGTAGACATCTTGACCTAGTTTGCCCAATGTTTTCTACTCTGTTATATTTGGCCCAAACCGTGTTTGCACATTTCACTTCTGTTACGACATTCGTAACCTTATGATACACTGACTTTTGTTCATTTTCATTGTTATTTATCATTTTTTCAGTTTTTTGACTGTCAACTTTAAGTTTTCAGGTTATCTCTGCCTGTCAGGTTGCCTTGCTGACTTTTCCAGGTTATTCCTAACTTTAGGTTTTTTTCTTGTTTTTTCCTGTTATTGCTGATATCAGACTCTTTCAAAATTTTCCATGTGGTATGATTAATGACTTTAAAGTGTTATTGCTGACTTTTCAAACATAGTCAAAAATTTTTAGGGAAACTGATGATTTTGCAGGACAATTGTTGAGTTTTCAGTATTATTTTGCACTTTCAGGGTTATATCTGATTCTTTTTTAGTCATCTACCATTATTCTGTGTTAATATCTTTCTGTTAATGCGCTATGCATATGGTCTGTGCTGCCAGATTACTATCAACAAATTAACAACTAAATTGTGATTTAAATGATTTTACTGAAATGTTCTCTTTGCATAATATTGGTGCTAGAATGCTGAGCATCTGAACTGTATACCTCTGTAGACCTCTGCAGCCTTCGACACAGTCTCCCACTCCATTTTTCTCACTCGCCCCTCCGAACTCATTGGCATGGCGTAATCTTGGTTTCAATCCTATCTCACCAACAGGTAACAATACATCACCTTTAAAGCCCCCTCCAGCCAGTTTAAACTGCCGTTTTTGCTGAACGTTCTTTCTCAAACAGAGAATGGGAGTGTCGTTACTAGTCGGACATAATACTTTACCATGACAACCAAAAAATGACAGGCTGGAGTGTTCACTAACAATATGCTGTTAACTACACTTTACAGTGTAGTGATGTTAACAGCATATAGTAGTGAGTACACTTTACTGTCTGGCAGGAGTAGCTATTACTTACCCATGATAGAAACTAATGTTATCAAGCAGTCGATGATCCTGTCACGCACTGCACAAGATAACTACATTTATAGTGCGGATACTTTACCGCGGGGGTGGGGGGGGGGGGGTGCCTCCCCCGATGCATTGGTAAAACGCCCGTCAGAAAATGCATGTTCTAGACTGTATAGAAGACGGTGGACGTTGCAAGGAAGTGACTCAAAAATGAAATATCATAGAAATGTCAAAATACACTGGAGGGGGGCTTTAAAGGCATCTGCTCTGAATTGGCACCAGTCTCGTACGGTGTGCCTCAAGGATCAGTGCTTGGCCCCCTACTATTTAATATCTACATGCTACCTCTTGGCATGATCATCCAGAAACATGGACTACACTTCCACAGCTACGCCGATGACGCCCAGCTCTTCATCCACACTAAATCTCTTACTCCCCTTCCACCAGTGCCGCTTATCAATTGCGTGAAGGACATAAAGAACTGGATGGACAGTAACCTCCTCAAACTGAAGAAAAACAAAACACAACTCATTGTGTTTGCCCCACAGTTACTTCTCAAATAGGTTGGTGACATCACACTGGATCTGGATGGCTGCTCAATCTCTGCATCCCCTCAAGTACGCAACCTGGGCGTCATCATGGACTCCACCCTCTCCTTCTAACAGCACATCAAACACACTACTAAAATTGCCTTTTACCATCTTAAGAACAACTCCAGACTCCGACAGTGTCTCTCCAACTCTGTAGCTGAGACCCTCATCCACTCCTTCATCACCTCCTGACTTCACTACTGTAACGGTATCCTACTTGGTCTGCCCAGCGAGGCTACGGACAGACTCCAGTATGTCCAGAACTCCGCGGCTAGGATGCTCACCCACACAAAACTTGGACTGCACATTACTATCCTGAAGAAGCTTCACTGGCTGCCAGTTAAGTCCTGGATCAAATATAAAATCCTCCTCCTGCCGTACAAATCTCTCCATGGACATTCACCTCAGTCCCTAAACTCAGTCACGGTCCCTGCGGTCCTCTGACAGGAACCTGCTTGCTGTCCCTAATTCCAGGCTCCAGACATTTGGTGACGGAGCCTTCTATGTCGGTGCAGCATCACTCTGGAACAAGCTCCCTCTTGCCATCTGCTCTGCCTCCTCTCTAATTACCTTTAAAAACCAGCTTAAAACACACCTCTTCACTGAAGCCTATGGGCTTTAATCTCCCCTGGACTCACTCCTCTTCACAATCCTAATCCATCAGAAAATAAGATCTGACTGATATTTTTAATGGGGTTTCTGAGGCATAAGATCAATTCAAAAATTGTCATTCTGGTATTTGGAGATGCAAAGGATTTGTTTCTTAGCATTAAAACTGTGTAGTTTATAGACAAAACAGCTTCCTGACACTATAAAAACATATTTATTCTACTCTTAGTGTCTGGGTCTTTTGGTCGGAGATGCCTCGATGCACTTTAAATAATGCAGTGTCCTCACATTACATCTACAGTAATAGAAACAGATTATAGTGCAAAGGTCTCCTGAGGCAGCGCAGGCAGCTCAAACGGGTCAGATAGCAGCATGCGCAACATTACTGGATCTCCAAGTGGGACGAGGTGTTTATGGTCAGCTTTAGATGACAGAAATATTACAGTCGGAAGTAACAAGCATTTGTTAGAAAATAAACTGGATTTTACATTTTAACTGCAGGTGTTATTGCATATTGAAGCAGCAGTTGTTAACAGTTGAACACACAGCACAAAACCTTCCGCGCCTCTGCTGCTTGAATCACTGCTAAACCTACCCACCAAACCCACAAGAAAGAGCATGTTGCCCTAGCAAACCTAATTTTGCACTGGCCTCGCTTTCCACTGCGAGAGCCTCACCCAGACCCCGGACGCTCACGCATCAACTCATCTTGTCAAAGATGTCCCTCAGATGCTTGGCGGCCCAAGGCAAAGCGCCCCAGGCTTCAGAGGCAGCTGCTACAAGTATAAGGAACCAGATTTGTCAGATTATCTATCTTGTGTACTACTGTGACTTTTAGCAAATATGACAAAAGGTTATTTTAAAAAGAACATTCAGCTCTTTGAGTGTCTGAACATGATGCTACACTGTTGACTGTGTTTAAGGTAGAAGGAGTAGATTAGAATAGGGAACCTTTAAATATGTTTTTGAACACCACTCTAAAGGTCAATGGACAGAGTTCTTGTCGGTACACATTAACCAAAGAGTTTCTTTTTTTATTTGGACCTGTGGCCTGCAGCTGTCAAACTAATGCGCCATTGTGCCAGCCATGAACACTGGTCTGCTCCAACCTCCGTTGCAGAAGAGTGACTGTGCAATCATTAGTTTAAAAATTGACCTTCTTGCAAGTAAAATGTTGATATTTAGACAGAAGGCTGGTGCAAACTCTTTCATTTGATTTGTGATTCTGTTGATCTGGTTTACCCCTGAGCCCTGACAGAAATGGCAATTGCAAAATCTTCAACACCTAAATAGATTGCAACCATTAATTTTTACAGTCACGTCTGTTTGAATATAGGTCAATATGTCCACAATGAGAAAGATTAATAACTAATATTTAAAGTTAAACCAAGACCTTCAAGGATAAACTGATTTTGTTGAGTATTTTTCAACTCTGCACTTTCCGACAACATACCTGTTGTCAATTTAGTATTTTTATGCCTGCATGAGATCACGCAGGTAAATATTAGCAGCCACATGATGTTTGTGTTGAGGTTGGTGAGACAAAAGGTGTGGGTGTGTCTGCAGCAAACCTGCTGATAGGCATGATCCTGCATGCAGACTACGTGCTCCAAGAATTGTTTTCCCTGATTATGTTTATGAGTTCTATAAATGTATTTGGCTCCTCAGACTCAGTTGACTACGCAGAGAATCTGGGTTGCAAGCTGTGACCTACTGTAACCCTGGACACACCCCCATGACACTGCACAACACAAGTCTATCCCAACGCCCCGGAGGACACGGGTACAGCGATTAGCCAACTGAAGCAGCTGCAGCTCTCCTCACCTGAACCTAATCCTGAGTCTAACTTTAGGACAGTTTCAGTCTCAGTGGAGTCTTTGCTTTCAGAACATCTGTGTTCTTTAAAGTCTGGGTTGCGATCTATATTTGTGGGTCAGCGGATGTGAAAAGATTCATTATTAGAAAATATTATTAGAATGTTTTGTTGTTCTTGTTTCATATTGTCAATCTAATGCCTGTTGAAGGTCTATGACTAAAACGATGCTTTTTTTAAATAAACTTTCTGCTGACAGTCTGCGGAAATTCAGCACCTTCTTTTACTGCTGCTCACCAGAAACATGGTCAAAAAAAGTTTTTAAAATAGACAGAACTGAGAGTAATATACATGCTTGCTTTGTAATGACTAAAAAGACATTTGATATTCGCCATTCTTCACTTTGACTTTGGGTCACTTGAGCAGAGCTTTTTCAGGAAAAATGGGTGAAAATAGTGATAAAAACTTTTGGAAGAAAAGTATTTCAGTGCATCCTCTTTTTCAGCAACACCCAGCTTTACACTTGTCCAGTTGTTCATAGTAAATTTTCTGAAAGGCTGTTGTTTTTTTTTCTCTCTTTATGTTTAGTTGATAACTTTTTTTTAAATCAAAGTTTTGCAAGGAAAAGCAGAAATCTGGAAAAAAAGAAAAGCCATGTCTCTGCTGTTTGGAGTTGAATCTGTTGGTATATACAAGAGAATTCAAACAATTTGCACGTTGAATGAGGTCATCTGTAATGTCATTCAGAGAATTTCAGAAGTCATCATATCTAATTAAGTCATACGAATCATCGAGGTGTAATCTGTCTCACCCTATCAACCAACAAACAGAAGAAAGCAGAAGGGCGTCATTGAAGTGTCACTCCTGAAAAGGTCTAATCAGCCAGAATAACTGAAAACACCTGTGCAGGTCGCACAGCGACATGACTGAGTGACATGAATTCTCACCTGTTTCATTCCCACAGCTGCTGTCTTGATTATATAAATTCTGGATCATGTTAACCACACACTGCTATTTCAAAATAAAAGTAACATGAGGAGAGAATACCAAACACTTACAACACCGCTATGATCTGACACGACCCCACAGAGGCGCACAGACCCATTCCTGTCTCTGCTGCACTAAGGGAGAGTTGTTACAGAAGTTACAGATTGACATTAATATCTTGTTTGCTTACTGTGTTACTGAATATTTTTACAAGTAAAAAAGGTCTGTCAGTCATGCAGTTTTATCACAGGTGTGTATCCCTCTTAGACTTTGCACACTGACACACCCGAGCAATGTGGGGAAATCAGGTCAGAGTATGTTGGACCATTTTCAGACACACAATCGTCCTTACGTAAGCAACATTAACACACACACACAGAAACAGGCAGCTTGCCACCTTGGCCTCAACTGGTCTTGAAATAGTCAGGCATCCGTGGCCGGACTATAATGTGACTGATGCTCCAGCCTTTGTTAATATCTGCATGAGCAACTGACACTGCAGGAGACAGTTCAGCGGTCACTTCAGTCCAACACAGGATGGCAACGCAAGGTCAACAAGACTTTCTGGACTCGTGTGTTATCAGGCGAGCGTGGAGAGGTTTTTTGTGATAACACCACATTTTTATAAAACACTAAACCTAAACCTCTCGTAGATTACACATCTTCTAGTCTTTCACTGCATTATTTTTATCTTACAAAGATCTTTGTATCACAGCGAAGTACCGTTTAAGGTTTTAAAGGTCAAATGTAAACTAACAAAGAATCTAAATGTGAAAACCTGGTACATTACTTTGTCACTTCATGATAAACTTTTAACCACAGTAGTGAGTTCCAGAAATTGAATTGATGGAAATTTGTTAAGTTCAATATTTAGTTTCAATCCATCCAATAGTTATTAGTTAATAGACTGAATCCTACTAACCTTGCTGATCCGATGGCTTTCATTTACTAACAGAGTTTACACCTGTCCTGCATGTCAGTTTATGGCAACTCCCTCTAAAACTACTGCTACCTCTAGCAAGTTCGAGCATGTGAGCATAACATCCTACCAATATATATGAGCCTGATAAGCGCGATAAACACTTGATATGAAAATAAAGTGAGCCAGGTTCAGGTGGGATGAAGACGTTTCGGAGGCTGATAAAGACTTACGCAGCGGTATAACAATAATACCGGTAATCATGCTTATAATAAAATATTACTTTCAGATCAGAAGCATTTAAGTGATGCTTAAACGTCTTTCAGTCACCAGAGTTTTATTTCCCCACGTGGGTCCTGATGATGCAGCATGAAAATCGCCAAAGCTGTCCAATCAACAAGTTTAAGTCTGCGTAACGTCATGGTTACTTCTCTTGGTTCGTTTGTAAAACTGGTGTGAACATGAACCGGACCAGAACTAAAAATGCTAAAGTGTATAATTTTTTTTCACTTGGACCAAATGAACCGAACTGCAGGTGTGAAAGCACCCTAAGTGTCTAAATTAGGTTACTGTTCACCCCTCTAAACATGGGAAGAGTCTGTCACAGTGTATCTCATTAAAGCCACATGCAACCCTTTCTGCACAGTGGCAGTCAGTCTGTCATGAAACCAAACAAAGATAATCTCGACCTTGAGTTACCTAACCAATGGATAACAATGCATCATTATCAAGGCAGCTGCATCAGTCAGTCGACCAAATAGACAGAGAGGAGAGACAGATTCTGACCTAATGTTTTGGAGAGTCACACACCTTTGGCTTACTTCAGTTCTGGAATAATAGATATTCAATGTCTGGTTACACTTTCAAAATAAAACTGCTGGTTAACATGAAACAGCAAGTTGTGAACGCTGCGAGATGTCGCCAAAAAAACGAGTCAAAGTTGAAAACTAGTGTTTACAATGTGAGAGGATGAAGAGGGACTGTCCTTCTGTGCACAAGAAGAGAAAAAAACTCAATGAGAGTGACTTTTGGGAACAGCGGTCAGGTAAATTTGTGTTATCTCCTCTCAAAGTCTGATGTCAGCAAATAACAGTAATGTTAGGTTAATGTGCAGCTGGTGAATCTCTCTACTCTGCCTCTACTCTTTCCAACCTTTGTGCCTGAAACCTGTTAAAGTGAAACACAACTATTTATTATTTTCGATTTATAAGCACCGAAAGACAACGGTCTTTATAAATTGCTGCGTGGAAAAGAGAACAGCATTCATCCCCGCGTGCACGTTATGAACCATTAGTGGGACCAGTCCAAACAAAACACAGATGTGAGGGCACTAATCATAGTCACACATCACTTTAAAACAAGACAGTGATTAGGCTATCTGTCTCTCAATGAAGGTTTAGTTACAACTCAGGACTAATGTAAGATGGAAAGCAGTGGATTCACATTGACTATTGACAATTAAAATGTTGATTGGGGGGGGCAGACTAGGCAATATCGATGGACATTTCAGTAAATCATAAGCATCACATATTCAGTATAAATAGCCGGGCCCCAGAAGAGCTTTATGTCTAGCAACACCCCTGGTTGAGCTCATGCTGGCTCCACACTAAAGGATAATTGAGCAGATTTGGGGTCTGTTTTGCCTCTCCTGAGAAACATGGTCGTGTTCCTGATCAGAGGCTGGTCTGAACAGATTCTCTGCCCAAATGACCTGTAGTGTGAGGGGTTTACAGACATTATCTTAATGCTACTGATTGGATCAGTCTCCCTGATTTCACGCAAGTTTTGGTGAGATCATAATGTTCCTGGAATCGCGAGTGAAATCATCTAGCACACACCGAAGTGTGTGGTCCCGTGTCCTGACTGAATCGGTTTAGTTTTAAAAATCCTCTAGTGTGCACCAGGTATTAAGCAAGCTGAATATAATGTCCTAAAATGTTCACCATACAGAGAAAACACCCTTCTGATTTAAGATAGGCTACAACAGGTCTTTACATTTTTAGCCCCACTGGTGATAAATCTAACAATACAAAAGTTGTCTCTGTTTTGTATCCAGTCAGGGATTTTGTTTTCTACTGTGGAGATGTAGTAGCCTGCAATTTCCTCCACTATATTTTTTTAGAGCTGTAGTAACTGGTTATTTTGCAGCTCATAAAATTATGATTTATTGTTATTGAGCGTGATGTCAAGTAGTTAGACGTGATGCAGCATGAATCACATCCATGAATGTAATTTTCTCTAGCCTCGTCTTTCTTAAATAAAAGCAAGGTTAAACGTTTTTTTTTGTGCCACAGGATAATTGACATGCTGGTTTAAACTTTCTCTTTACCTGTTACCATTTCCTTGCGAGTATCTGATCAGTACTGCGCATGTGCAACTCTCAACAGAGATGAGAATGAAGTGAAATGGCTCGCTCCTTAGATGCGTCCATCATCAGCACTGGATGTGTTTTATTCATTTTTGCTACTCCCCCGATCAGACAAGTGAGTTGAATATTAGCCTGACATGGCATTTTACTTTATCAGGTTTTTCATTCTTATTGTTTTTTAAATTTTATTACAAATTATTTATTTGGTTGTATTTTGTTTTAAGGAGCTCACACAGCAAAGTGACTCAAAATACAGTGCATGCAAACCCTAAGGTGTTTGGTTTCACCCAAAACACAACATTATGAAAACAAGAGCTCTTTCAGGCCAACATTCAGAAAGGAAAACACTTTCTTTAGAAGCAGATTGTCACAATTTGCTGTGAAATGTTATTTCTGCACTGTATCAGTGTAGCATGTATGAAGATGGTATTATTTCCTCCTCAGTTATCTCCAGCTTGATTTTGTTTAACTCCTCCTCATTAGGAAGCTTTCTAATGTGAGTATGATGCTTGAATTCCTCCACCACAGACACCACATTGCAGGACTCTGTGATGGTAGATTCGACTTGGGGGAAGGGAGTGATTTATTTGTTTTAAAGTAAATGAGTCACCAGACTTGTTAAACTTATAATCACACATGTGGCGATGAGAATGAGGCCAGGACAAGTCACCTGCTTTATGTCTCAACCTTTGGATGAAGAAAGCAGGTTATGATGTAAGAGGCAGAAGCTGCGTGAAATGTCAATGGAATTTCATATAGTAGAAAGTTTGTGTTGGGAAGAAAATGTTGAAAGTGTTATTCCTCTTTAACCATAGCTGTCATTTAGGCTGGGGACGCTGGGGACGCTGGGGACACTGGGGACACTGGGGACATGTCCCCACCACATTGTGAAATGGTTGATTTTGTCCATTTCACTTTTTGAAAGCATTTTTAATAAATGTTCAGGAAAAAAAAACTTAAATTAAGAAATGAAAATGCTTTGAGGAAGGTTTATTTCCACAATAAGATTAATTAATTGCATGTCGCAATGCAATTTAAATAGAGAAGAAAACAAATTGTCCAAAACAAAACAAGCTTCTGATTACTGCACCACACAGAATTATTTATGAATTGTCCCCTGCTAGCTGAATTTTTTTGATTTGCTTTATATAAATAAAGGCATTTCCACCATAAATTGGAGCAGACTTTGCTGTAGTTAGGGCTCCTAGGACCCCCAGACACCCTGCTTTTAGATTTCAGCATTTCAAAATTCTACAAAAAAGTGTTGAAAATCTTATCTTGTTATTGTGCATCATCATGTCTCAAGACCCAAAATGTATCATCACGCCCCTGATCTGAGCCCTTATGTCCCCACTGCTTTTCAACACAATTTTCTGTTGGTTGCTTCTTTGGTGATAGAGAATAAGCTTCTCTGTGACTGCAGGACATTTTAAGTGGATGTCTATTTCAGTTCTTCACGCGTCGTTCACACAAATCATTTTCCATTCAAACATTCGTATTTCACCCACCGTACTGTATCTTCATTAGTTCCTGCCTTCTCATCCTCACTCCTGCGCATCACATGGTGTTTTTACTTCAGTGATCCAACAGTGACCTCTGGTGCTAAGATCATTTAAAAAATTGTGCTTAACAATTTATCACTTCCCTCTTGTGTATTTAGGTTTGCATGTTCTCTTTGCCTTGTGTTTATGTTGTGTGTCTTCTCCATGTTGTGTTTGGATTATTTATTCCCACCTATAGATTTCTGTTTACACCTGTTCTGGCTGAAGTGTCAGCGTTTGGGCCCAAATCCCTGTAACCTGTGTCTGACCTTCACAACCCCTCAAGATGTACAGCATTTATATTTTCTACATTTAATTCATTTAAATCAAACTTAACTGGAATCAGTCCTTTAAGGCAGTGTTTCCCAACCGTCTCCGGGAGGCACACTAGTCCGGCATGTTTTAGATCTGTTCCTGCTCCCACACTGCTGATTTAACAGCTTTAGCAGTTCATAACGAGATGATCATTTGAATCAGCTGTGTGGGAGCAGGG